>QAOA01002417.1:10121-129738 GCA_003255065.1 Cercis canadensis
TTTTTTTTTTTCATTAAATGTTATATAACGAGATAACTTATCTCCTTTTAAAATTCTATCCCTTGTATTTAATGATATTTGAAGGATACTTTTTTATGAAATACTAAGAGCTTAATCACATTCTTTGAAGTTTGATCTATGTGAGCTAAGGCTCACGAGACTAGCGTTCATTTATTATCTTAGGAAAGAAAAGAGGTGTTTGTTTGGTGTTGAGTTTAAAATCTCTGAATATGCATTTCTATGTTTGTTGAAACAAGGATTTGGATTCAGTCATATGACATGACTCATATTGTGAAGATCTGAGTCGTACATTTAATTAAAGCTTATTTGAACCATTAAATATTGATGTGTTTTAATGGTTCAGATAAATTTTAATTAAATGTACGGTTCATATTTTCACAACATGAATCATGTGACATGACTGGATCCGGATTCGCATATACCTCACACTTGTCAAAGCTGATTTTCTGTTTCCCTTTGCTAACCACTACTTGTTTATGGTTGGTTTTAGATCTTGTGATGCAGATTGTGCAGTTTGATAATATCTGTTTGGTGAAGCCGGAAACTTCCTTGACCCTGGATTTAAGCTTTCTGTAGTTTTATTCACATTCGAGTTTCTGAAGTGACGCTCCCCGTTGGACGTTTATAATTCACATTGCCAATTTCAAATGGCCTGNACAAATCTTCATATTCCTCAAAATGGAGGTGCTTCTAGGCTAAGGGTGTGTTTGGAAGTTTTTTTGGAAGGGAGAGGAGAGGAGAGGAAAGGAATAAGAGAGCCCACTCCCTTGTTTGGGAGTTTTAAGTTTGAAAGGGGAAGGAAACTAGGGGTTAAACTCTAACCCTTGCACTCCTTTTTCTATCCACAAATTTCAACCCTCCAAATTGGAAGGTTTGGAGAGGTAAAAAATTAATTTACTATTTTACCCATACTGTCACATAAAAGAAGCAGAGTACAGTTTTGTGCCTATACTGTTTTGTTGTGCAATCACCTGTTGTCAATACTTTCAAGATAGGTGGGATGGGGGTTGGTGGCAAAGAAAAAGTCAATATGCTTAATCAATTAATAGGTTAAAATAATTACTTATTGTCAATACTAAATAGCTCAATATATATTATCATTATTAATTAGTTAAAAATTTATTCTTCTTACTTAAAAATATTTTTAATAAATCAAATAGTATACAATTTGATTATTGCCAAATTTTATTTTTTAAATTATTAATAATAATTAAATTTATAATTAAAAAATTGAATTAAAAAAAGAGTAAAAAGATAATAAAGGGTAANATTTAATGATATAAGCGCAACAATTCTTTTAAGAACTCTTACACAATGTCAAGGATCTAAATATATAATGTTTACTAATATAGAGCTTTTAGGAAATAATAACCCCTAATTCCTTCACTACAAGAAAATTACAATTTTCTTGTGAAAATTTTTCACGGACAAAAAATCCGTGAGAAAATTGAGACATTTCTTACGAAAAGTGATTGTTGTGATTTTTTCACGGATTTTTTCACGGACATGAGGACTGTGAGAAAAATTTGTGAGAAATGACGCCCTAACTATAACAATTAATGCGTTGACTATTCTCACAGATAGAGTCCGAGAGAAAATGTGAAGGATCTCATGAAATTTCTCATGGATTGTTAATTTTGTGAGAAATCGGTGTGCACCATTTTACTTAAAATTTGAAAATTTTCTTACGGACTTTGTAAGAAACTTTGTTTATCTTCCTCTTTGCCTGCTCCGGCCTCCATTTTCCATTTTTTCTCCTTTCTCCCTCTCCTTCATTCTCTGCCATTCTTTCCCTCTCCCCGGAGCAAATTAGCCCCAATCTAGCCTTCGGAGCTTGGGTTTTACAGCACAGGTCCCCTTCTACGACTCTATCGGTTCAGATTTTTAGTTTTCTGCTCATTGAGGTAAGTTCTTATACTCATTTATTATATTTGAATTTTTATGCGTTTTGTGTAAGTTATTTAAGCCATTACCATGAATGTTATAGGCTTTAAATGTTTAACAGTGTAGGTTGCTTATTTTAAATAGTGTAGGAGTTGTTTTAGATGTAGCTTAATAATATAAGTTGATAGGTAGTGAAATTGATAATGAATATATATCATTAGTTAAGATTAAAAACTCAATTTTGTTATATGCTTGATATTGAATTATTTTGGAAATTTTTTTGAATAGTATAGAAATAATTGTATTTTTTTTCAATTGCTGTGTAAATTTTGACCTCAATTGTCATGTAATTATGTATGTTGGAATAAATTATAATTTAGGGTTTGTGTTTCTGATGAATTGTGTAAAATTTTAAATTTCTGGAATGTTCAATTTTTAGAGGAGACTTTGCCTAATTTTTGGTTAATTTTTTAGAGATTTATGAAAGTTTTAGGGGTTTAGGGATAAGGATTAGAATTTAAAGTTTGAGCTTAGGATTTTGGGTTTGGGTTTAGGTTTAGGTTTAGGTTAGAGGTTTAAGGTTTATGGGTTATGATTTTTTAATTTTAGGATTTAGGTATAGGGTTTTGGGATTTAGAGTTAGAGTTTAGGGGTAGGGTTTGAGGTTAGGGTTTTGGGTTTAAGTTTGGAGTTTGGAGTTTGGGGTTTAAGGGTTAGGGATTTAAGATTTAAGGTTTAGGTATAAGGATTGAGATTTATGTTTTGAGAATGGGTTTTGAATTTAGGATTTAAGGTTTAGGGGTTAGGGTTTTTAATTTCGGGGTTTAAAGTTTAGGGATATGGATTAGAATTTAGGATTTGGGATTAGGTTTAGGGTTTAAGGATTTTGAGAAAAAGGTTATGGGATTTGGAGTTTAGAGTTTAGGAATTTTTTATTTTGGGGTTTATGGTTTAGGGCTTAATTAGAATTTAGGATTTTAGGGCTTAGGTTTGACTTTAAGAATTACTATTTTTATTGGTTTTATTTAAATTGTATGACAGATGTCAGATCACCCAAGATGGTCATCTTCTACAGTTGGGCCGCTGTCCATGAAGGATAGAGGCAAGGCTCCTGCTCGGCCTTCTCAAACCGAGTTCGCCTTGTCTATGTTCATGCTGACCTCGAGATTGTCATGCACCTCATCGCCCACTACGACAAGTTAGTGGTGCTCAGGAGCTGCGACCCCAGGCTCGGCATTGTCGGCCACAGCGGGGTCGTCTCACGCGAGTCCGTTCATTTTGGACTTTCCACGACTGAGCTCCTGACTGTTTGATGGTCAACTGGTTATTATGCCATACGAGAGGAAGAAGTAAGTTTTTGTCTAATATTTGTTATTTGAATTTTTTTATTACTTTATTTCTATTACTTAACAATTAACTATGTTTTTTTTTTTTTTTTTCAGCTTTTACCTTTCTAAGGAGCTCGTGAACGTACTTTTGACTATTTACAAGTCGAAGTACGAGCAGTCTTGGCCCGACTTTACTTCAGTTTCTGATGAGATGAAAGAACTCTATTGAACATAATTTAATGTAAGAAATAATTGATTTAATTTTAATTACTTTAATTTTGGTATACATGTTTACTAAATTTTATATTTTGTTTTTTATTGTAGATGAGATTTGTCTGGAAGCTCCAGTATGAGAGCCAGATTCATAAGGTTTGACTTTCTAAGTGCTCAGACAACATTTGCGTCTTTTTTCGAGACATCAGAATCGAAAAAAGCAATGGTGATTGGTTGTTTGAGCAAGTACTTGAGGCCCTTCGAGCAATATAGGCCTCTTAGGAGTATAGGGTCATCTTTGAGAGGAATAAGAAGAATCGTTCCTTAGATCAGGGACAGAAATTCCACAAAGGTGACTTTATCACCGTCTCCAAGCACAAACGGAAGTTGGTAAGTTTTTTATTTAATAACATACTTTTTTTTATTAATAGAGTCAATTTATGTTTACTAACAATTTTTATTTTTTGTAGACGAAGGAGTTGGGCAGAGAGCCTAACGCTTAAGAGGTTTTCCGTCACCTTCAACACAACTCTACTAAGGGTTAAGTACATCAAAATGCAGAGTCTACCTATGTAAGTATTAAATTATTCTTAACTCTTTATGTAAGTAATTACATGTATTAATTCTAATATCAACTGTCGCAACGTCTTTTTCGAGAGCGCGATGACATGAGGCGGCGAAAAGAATAATAAGTCTAAAATTGTAAATTTATAAAGCTTTTTAATTAAAAAATGATTGAGGAAAACTAACGGAATTGCCACCAATCAATTTAAGTCATTATTTGATGCCTAAAAAAAGTTTGGTCTACGTTATCAGAGTTTGGGTAAAAAAGTTGGTTACGTGTAGGGAATGTGTTAGCACCCTACGACGCCCGTTCTAGCGAACGGTTATCAATTTAATTTTATGTCATCTAAAAAATTTGTTGAATAAAATTGGTCATTAAAATAGATTAATGTATTATTAAGTCATACCAGTACCTTTGACAAAACCTAAAAAGATGCCTCAAGACTATTGGGTAGAGACAATGATTGTTATTACAATTCTCTCCTAATTTATTCCGTCATAGGCGATTTCTAGCAATTTTACTAAGTAAGTGATAGCTAAATATACGAAATGCAATTTATTATGAGTTTGAAATTTGTGACCAAAGATTTTTTATCGGAGATCTAATTTTAAGTTCACTAGTACATCTGGAAATACTAAAATGACACTCCTCACCTTCGGAATGTCAAAGTGTCGCCATCATTATGGCTAATTTTGATTATTCCATCGTTGGTAATCTTATTCTAGCATAAGTAAAAATAATGACAAAAATGTAATAAGACAAATTACAATACAACAAATAAATGCTAAAAAATATTAATTAAAAAAAGATAAAAGCGATATTGAGAATTTTATTGGTCATACTAGTACCTCTTACATAACCAAGAAATTTATCCCTTACTTCAAGATTATTAGGAAAAATTGTCAACACAATTATTCCTTAACTTAATCTGTCATTGAGCTTTAATTTTATTTACAATTATTAAGTATAATGTAAAATATATGAAGCATGTAGAATAAATAAGATAAATTAAATTAATGTTAAAAAAATAAAAATAAAGATAAACATGATAATGACAATATGCAAAGAACAAAAAATAAAAGAAAACTACAAAATAAATAAATTAGAATGACCAAAAAGGAAACATAAGTCCTAAATAAATGAATCCAACAAAAAAAAGGCTAATACATTAAATAATATAGTTCTTAAATAAAAGATAAACTTAACCCCAAAAAATAAAAAAAAATAAAGTCCAATCCAATTAAAAGAAAACAAGGCATAAACCTATCCAAAAATAAAAGAAATAAAACACATAATGGCCCAACAGCAAACAAACATAAAGAAAAGAAAAAGAAAATGGACACCTAACTCTAACTAAACCATTCAGTTCAGTTCAAAGGAAAATAAAGACACCAAAAACACAACAGCAATAAGGGGCCATATATACACTAAAACAAATAGTAAATAGCTTTAAAAAGAAAACAAATCAGAATACAAGCATAAAGAAGGAACCATGCAAGAAGAAACAGATAGGAGAGTAAGGAGACGGAGCAACTGGGGAAAAACGCAGGGGGATGGGAAGTGCAGCAAGCATGGATTTTCTCTTGAATCCAAGGGGAGAAAACATGGATTTGTCTCTATTTCTCAACCTTTGGTGGCTAAGGTAATGATTTTTCTCACAATCTCTCAAAAATTTCTCTCTTTCCTTCTCTTGAAACTCAGTTTCTCTCTCTAAAAATCTCTTCCTCTTTCTAAAAATCTTCACTCTAATTTGGTTTTCTTTTGCTTAAATCAGCTTCTATTATGTTTAATTCTTGATTCCATACATAAATCCTAAAGAAAAAAATTTCTAGGCTTGGTTCTATTTTACTGAAAATGGTGGATTTGGGATGGACTTGATGACAATGATTTTCTTTTTGAGTGACTGAACGTTGGTCCTCCCTCTGCTGCTGTAGTGGTTTTGTTTGATTTTAGGATGAATTTCTTTTAGGTCTCCACTTATTTTAAAATGATGGGAAAATTGGAACTAGAATGTTACAAAAGACAGAGTTGTAGGTGCTGTGTGTAAGTTCAACAAAAATGAAAATTTGACACAAAAAAAAGAACTATAAAAAAGGATAGATAGTATTGGTACCTGGATTTAGTTGTTGCTATTCAAATTTTCAGAGTTCTTCCTCTGCCTTCGTATCCCTTTGTTCTGTGTATCCCCTCCTTCTTTCTTCATTCACTGTCTGCCTCTATTTATAGCTGAAGAATTGTGCAAGTTGCACTAATGTGATTTTCCTGTTTCCTATTTTCAAGCTGTAAGAGGCATGACATGGAGGGACTTCACAGGAAGCTGGATTGCTGGACTGGTGAACAACACTTCACAGTGTTGCCTTGCGTGTTGCCTCAAATGGCAATTATTTCTTTTTTTATTTATTTATTTTATCATTTTCGTTTTTAATAATAATAACACATTTTTTGTATTTTATTATTTTTAGAAGATATTTATTCTTGATAGGTTGACCCAAACAAAATTGGGTATTAACATTAACCTAATATTGTTATCTATGTAGACTGAGTTTGAGAGATGTCAGTCCGAGAGCCAAGCCAGTTCCTGTTATTCTTCTGTCGACGACACTAGGATATGGCTCGATGTCGTTGGTGGAAAGAATAAGAAGGGTCGAGTTTTACAGCTTGGGCTTCGCCTCCGCATAGCCTACCCAGCTCTCCCAGTAGCCGGATGTGGCCTTGTTTGAGATCTTGTCCCAAATGGTAAGCTTACAGCAAGAGATGACTCATCTCTGCCCAGTGGCCGACGCACTGGATGCGAGCGGCATTTCACCTGAGGCGCTTGCCTCTATACTAGGACAGTTACACCAGTAGGATCCAGGATTTGGTTTGGTCCTATAATCTGTTGCTGAGGGCGACATTGACAATGAGGACTAGTGCTTTTGATTATGATTCTATTGTATTTTTTTATTAATAAAATTTAGTTATATTTCATTTATTTTTGTTTATAAATTTAATTAAATGTTTAGAAAAAAAATTAATTGTTATTTTAGAAAAAAAATTAATTGTTATAAAAAAATTATTTAGAAATGTTTTTCTCATGGATTTTCTTACAAATAGTTGTTTCACGAACATTATTTGTGAGAAAATCCACAATTTTCGTGTGAAATTTTCTCACGCATAACAAATATTTATCTGTGAGAAAATACTTTTATCACGCCTATTTTTCTCTCGCCTATAAGTCCGTGAGAAGTCCGTGAGAATCAGTATTCTCATGGCCTTTTCCACCATTTCTCATGGAATTGTAGTGGACCTATTTTTCTCTCGCCTATAAGTCCGTGAGAAGTCCGTGAGAATTAGTATTCTCATGGCCTTTTCCACCATTTCTCATGGAATTGTAGTGGTTGCCTCATGCTATATACACCTCCTTTTGCTCCTTCTCTAAATTGCATCACCCTCTCCCATTTAGATCTGCAGTCTGTCAACACCCTCACAATAGCACACTTGAATTTTCTTTTTACTGCTGTTAATTTCTTCTTCTGTCTGAACTTCACCTCAAAAAGAAAAAAGAAAAAAAAAACAACCTCAAAAAGAAAAAAGAAAAAAAAACACTCTGAAATTTGTTAGATTTTCTCTGTTGGCTAACACTGTAATAGGTCTTGTTCGGTTGGTCGCGGCTGAAAGTATATTGCTTTAGTTCAATTGGTTGGATGTTTCAAAATTAATCAAATTGAGTAACCAATGAACCCTCCTACTTCAAGGGAGAAGTCAGGTTCCTAAAATAATTCTTATGTAATTTTTTATTAAATTTTAGAAAATGTGGCATTATATGTTTCTCAAATTACATCATCCCATCATTGTCATTGATATTGTCTTCATTTTTAAGTCGATATCGAGTTAATATATCCTTCAGCTACTTCATTTTATTCTGTTTAGTGTTTATTACGATTTGGTTGGAAAAAATATTTTTATTGACAAACATTTATCAAAATGTGTTAAAACAAATTTCCAATCATTAATAATTTCAGTTAAAAACATTTTCGTAAAAAGAGACATGTTAACTTTAATTTTTTTAGTGTTTGATTTATGATGATTCTTTTTAAAATGTTTAAAACTCTTTATTTCAGAAAATTTAAAAAAAATCAATTTACTTCCTTCAACATTTGATGCACAGTTTGCTCCAAAATGTTTCAAAGCGTGCACAAGACCCCATGAACTTTCATAATGTGCATAAAATCCCTATTTTTTAACTGCCGTTTATAAATTGACGGCAAAGCACCTGACACACACACACGATGAAAATCAACCATTTTTTTTTTTACATCTTTAATCATGATTAACTCCTATTTTGAAATATTTAGAAGTAAATTGTGCATCAGATAAAATTGAAGAGAATAAATTAAATTTTTCTCAAAAATTTATTTAAATCTATAAAAAGGTTTTATGATAAGTATTACGCTAAGCCTAAAATGTTTGCTTAGCATACATAAAACAGTTTTCTTCAAAATATTTTTATAAAACAAAGATTTCCACATATTTATGAATGGAGTCAATGGACTGATATTTTGGCGACTCATCAGTATCAATAACTTTCAAATCCCAAGAGATTTATTCCCACTCCGTTCTAGAAAAGGAGAGGGACGCGCAAACTTACGAANAACTCACGAACTGCAACAAGAAAGAGGAGGGTCCACTACTCCACTCAAGGTGTAAGGTTATATTTCGCGGGTGACATTGTAATTCTGTATCTTATATGTATTGGTATATAAGATGATATTAGAATTCAATTAGATATTTATATTTTATAAGAATTAGTGTTTGAGTTATTATATTTATAAAAAAAAGTATAACTTCTTTATATATATTAATTTTAATTTAGTTCTTTTAATATTATTTAAACTACTCATTTTATACGTGTGACTATTTTTAGAAGATACTCATATATTATAACTATTAATCACATACTAAGTGAAAGATAATTGTATAAAATTGAGATAATATTTAAATAATTATAAGAAGAGAAATATCAAAGGATAGACACATAGGTTAAAAAGATATTCACTTATTTTAAAATAAATTTACATTAAAATTAATTTTGTCGTATAAAATTTGTACAGTGATAAATCAAATTTAAACTTTTATTAAAAATTTGATAAATATGGCTCATATGTCATTTATATACAGAAGCTAATTTACAAATTATAACTTATCATTGATATTATTTAAAATCTAGATTTAATATTTTTTTCACTATTTATATATTGAGTTTAAATTCAATTTTAATCTACTAACAATATAGAAAAAAAAATTATATGAAAGAAAATTTAGCATGAGTAAAGATAATATTATTTTACTATTATACATCTCGCCACTGCTTATTGTTATTTATTGAGTTGAACAATTCAAATTTAAAATTAGACTCATTATTCAAATTGAGATTAGCTGCACAAGTAGATATAGAGAAAGAAAGAAAGGTTTTTGTCATTTGTTTAGACTTTAGAGTGTGACAAGCAATGAGTGGTAACTGAAGAAATGTAAGCAGCATGAGTCTTGAGGGGTGCCCTGCTTTTTACTAATTAGTGATTAGTATCGATTCATCCAACATGACACTTTTATCCGTTTGCCTTTATCTTTGTCTTTGGTCGCCCAGAACTGTCGTTTATAACCTTAGCGGACACAAAAACAAACACATTCAGAAAAAATAAAAATAAAAGAAAGAAGAAGAAGAAGAAGGAAGGACGCGTTTTTTACAGTGGTACGCGTTTCGTGTTTTTGAGACGTTTCCGAAACGGGTACGCGTCATTTCCAGCCGTTTTGGTGCTATCTCTATTACTCTTCGTTACGGATTAGACCTTTTTTCTTAGCACAGAGATTGTGTGGAGAGGAGATCGCCGTTGACTTCATTTATATTTTTCTCCTTAGGGCTTTGACATACTTTTCCACGAGGCAACCAATAGAGAAAGAGCAATTAAAAGAATTAACGTTAAAGACAACTTAAATAACTACGAATACGAAGACACCTTTGCAAGCAACCTCACCTCTTTCCTCTCGTTTTCTTTGGTTCAACGATCAACAATGGCCGGAAGCACGTGGGATGTGGCTCCTTCCCTCCGCGATAAAAATCCGAAGCCTGTATCTGATGAATCTTGCACTTCATTTTTAATATTGGTCTTTTCAATTTATAGCTCGCATTTTCGTAATTTAGTCTAGTCTTATGGGTAGTCTACAACGGGGCATTTATCATATAGGCAATTAACGGGTTTATTAAAATTTTGCTAATTTGGGAAACAGAAGTACATGTGATATGCGATATCATGTATTTGTTCCCTATATTTTTATTTAGAATTCAATTTATTCCTTATGTCTTTAAATAGTTTTAAATTTTAGCCATTTCTCTCCAACATTTAATTGAATTGTTTTATCATATATCACACTTTAAATTTGTAAATTACAAATATTAAGTCACCACAATATTATGATATCATATAACTTTAAGAGCTTACGCGCATTAATTCAAATTTCAAATGACTTATCACATAAACAAAAATAAAGTTTAAATATACTATAAATTCTCTGTAATTTTTGAATCAGTTTCTTATAATTTTTTTTAATTGGGTCTTGTCCTCATATCCAATTATAAATTCATTAGTTCAATGCTGACATAACAAACAACTTGTCTATGTAACAATAAAAAAANACAAACAACTTGTCTATGTAGCAATAAAAAAAAAATTGACGTGACACAAAAATTGTTACTTCATCAATTTTTTTATGCATATTTTTAAGCTAAAATTTGATGAGATGACAATTTTGTGCCACTTTGACACTACATCAACTTTTTTTATTGCTATATAGACATGTTGTTAGCTATGTTAGCATTAAACTGACGAAATTATAATTGAGAGATGATAACAAGAACTCAATTAAAAAAAATTTAAACTATAAAGACCCAAAAAAAAAATATAGAGACTTAATTTAAAATTTATTCAAATAGTAGGGACTTGTAATACATTTAAACTAAAATATAAAAAAAATTCAAAGGACTAGTTCAACAAAAAAAAAATTCCAAATGACTATTCTATTTTTGATGATGTGAACATTGTGAATCTGTGATGCAGTGAAAAAAACAAAATTCTTAATTAAAAGATCTAAAATTATAATGACTTAAAAGATGAATTAAACTTTAATTATATATTTATATCCTCATAGAATCTCGGTTAGAGCTGAATAAGTCCCAACATTGGTCCAAGGCTCCAAGCCGCAAAAATATATGACAATAAATTAATTTGATGGCGAGTGGTTTGTTTGTCCTTATCCCTTTTGTGTTTGGGCCATGTTTGCTCTCACACTTACTTTTCTATGTCTATGCCTTTTGACTCTACTATCACGGTATTAGCCCTGAGCATTCAAGAGAGTCTGCGGTTGAAACGTTAGCTGCTCCTAGTCAATGACAAAGTGAAATTCCTCGCAGCCACCTTAATCACCGTGAGATTAAAAGATGTGTCCCACATACACCACTTTACTTTTTGGGATTGACGATCGAAAATGATCACAGCCATCACAGACAAGTTACAGAACAATAATGATTGTTTAATTTAATGGCTTTGTCTCTTTATTCACAGTTTTAAGCTTCCCCGGATAGAAAAGCCACAAGCAGAGACGGCGAAGCTTTTTCTTTCCTCTTTTATCGACTTGGTCATGGAGGACAGAGAAAATTCGATTCTCGATTGCTAATTATTTTCTGCTGATAATTCTCTCGTTGACGGGTCTCTCTCTCTCTCTCTCTCCCTGAAACCCAGTAATTACAAAGACTTTTTCTTTTCTTTTCCCGAGAACAGCTGATTATATTTGCTCTCACTGGAGATCATTTTACCTTCTTCGTTTTGTGGGTAATCGTTATCCTCTCAGAGTCTCCAAAGCTAGCCACAACATCTGGTGTTCTGTTTACTTCTCTTCTTCGTCAAGTCTGAGTTTTGCTTTTCTGTTGTTGGACATTTATGAAGGAAAGGACATCGCTTCAGAAAAAAATGGGGTTCTGGAACTTAAGAAATTATGAGCTCCGACACGTGGGGTTGTTCCTCAATGAAGTTTTTCTTTAACCGTAGCTTCCTGTTCACCTTGCTTAGCTATGGTAGAGCTGCACGAACGACGCTGTGAAGCTCTGGATTCTGCTGACAACTAATCGAAGGATTACGGTGCTCTTGTTTTCCAGAACTTGGGTGGCGGCTGCTTGCCGTTTTAGCACTCTGTAGTTGTCAGAAGATATTAGTTGAACTTTATATTATTCATAGTGATCAGAAGACTTGATTCTGTAAATCAAGGAGGTTGCTTTCTGGTTTCCGTATACTGGGTAATTATTTTCTCCTTTCTTGGTTCTACTGTCATTTTAGGTTCCGAAATATGTTTGCTATCCCGATAAACCACACAGGCACGAATAGTATACTAAATTCTTTGCAGTAGATTATCGTGTTGCTTTCGTAATTCTTGCTTTTTAGCCTTCAATTTTTCTTAATGGTCTGTAAGATTTATTTGAAACCTGTTGATTTACAACTTGAGGAATGAAAAATTAAGAAAAATATAGCTTTACAACGTAGTGGCACAAACAAAAGATACGAAGCAGTGTTTAGAGAGAGAAGATTGCATTGGTGTGATAACCTATAGTAGAGTAACATTTGCACGTTGAGAGATTAGAACAAGATATATTGCAGGTTTAAATTTTCATTGGTTTACTTTACTTACTTTTTCGAATTCCACTATTTCCAATTCCAAAATTTAGATTTAGGTGATGAAGATGGTGTCCTTTCGCCCCATTGGCTTTAGTTATCCAACATAGTTCTGCTGTTTTCTAGGGGCTTTTGTCCCTACTCCCGGATATAGTAGTGTTAAGGATACAGAATTCGAATGTGCTGCATAAGTATATATTACAAACAACCCTAAACCATGTGGCTCATGCCGTTCTGTGAATTTTAATAGCTATTAGCTGCATGTCGGAAGAATTAATTGGGAGAAGCTTAGTGTTGCATGCTATCAGTAAATTTTTGTCCAAGTAATATCCATAATTTTAGGCTACAAGTTCACTGACTAGCTTTATTTGCTTTCTGTTTCTAATGTGCAGCTGTAGGACACTTCTCTGGATGAGAACTGATGGCAATGAAGTAGTGGAGCCATTACCAAATCCTCGCTCCTTTAAGGTACTACCATAACATGGAACCATTATTTCTGTTTTAGGATTTTTGCTGACACTGTGCTTTCAGCTAATGTATATTTGGTTGACTTGATTCATATATGATAAGAAATTTAGAGGCCTTTAGTTAAGTTAGTCACATTCCATGTCTTTGTCTTCCTATTAATATGCTTAAAGTAAGAACATAATTTCTACATGCATTATGACAAAGAAATTAAAGCTACAGCTACCTTTATAGTGCAATTCGGATTCTTGGATTAAATTTTTCTTTAAAAAAAAAAAGAAAGAAAAAGAAGGGATGACCCTGATATCTATGGTGATATCTATGCTCTTTTAGTTAAACTTATGATCAACAAGGCTGTCCTTTACAGATTAATTGCCTTCTTTTTCTTTTTTTATTTGATCTAAAAGAAAAGCAGCTGATCTTGCAGCTGTGCATTTTCTGGGTGCTTTAATATTATGTTGATTGTAATTCATGATTACAGGTACATCTAAAAATGTGTACAGAACTTATGAAATTAGTTGATAGAATCTCAAGAATATTTCCACGTATAGAGGCAGCTCGGCCTCGATGCTCCTCAGGAATACAGACTCTGTGTTTGCTAAACAGCGCAATTGATAAAGCCAAACTTCTTCTGCAATATTGCCGTGAATCTAGTAAACTCTACCTGGTGCGTAGTTTTCTATTATTTTAGCTGAAGGAAGCTACATTATTGGTGTACCTTTCAGTAATCTTCATCATTGTAATCTAAAACAACTAAGATAATGAGGCTACCATTTGTTGGCATTGCATGACAATTTAATTCAGTTTAAAATTTTCAGGCTGTGACAGGGGATGCTGTACTCTCAAGATGCCAGAAAGCGAGAAAATCATTGGAGCAAAGCTTAGGTGCAATTCAGAATTTGGTTCCAGTTATGTTGGCTGCCGAGGTTTGTCAAGCTACTTTTCTTATTCAATTCCCTTTATCCACTACCCTGTCTCGGATTCTTTTCTTATGCTGCCCTCTGAATCAGGCACTTCTCATTGTGGCTTGTGGCCACTGTTGATGTATTATCATCCATTTAAATGGAGCATTGCATAAAATTGTAATTAGTAATCAACATCAATCCAATCAATGTTGAAGATCCATTTAGTTTTATATAGCGTGGATGACCATACTTTTTCTGGATAGGATTCAGATTAACTAGCCTCATTTAATGTCCTTTTTCCTATACATTTTGATCTATTTGTTATGTTCTGTATCCATTTGGAGCCTTATTTAGTATTGTAATTGGCCACTGAAATATATATATATATATATATATATATATTTTTTTTTTTCAGATTTCTCAAATAATTGATGATCTTGGGTCTGTGACATTTATCCTGGACTCAGCTGAAGAAGAGGCTGGGAGGGTTGTGAGAGAATTGCTGCAAGGCACTTCAGCCTCAGATTCAATGGAAAATTCTGAAATTAAAGCTCTTAAATTTGCTGCAGCAAGACTCAATATAACAACCCAAAGGGCCATCTTAATAGAGAAAAGATCCATTAAGAAGTTGCTGGATAAAGTTGGATCAAATGATTCAAGCAAAAAGATGATCTTGAAATATCTTTTGTATCTATTGAAAAAGTATGGAAACTTGATTATGGGAGAACAAATGGAGAAGGTCTATACTCATAGTGAAGGACCAATTGCAAGTGAGAACTCTACTAACAGTTCCTTGCGTGGCCATTATATTGAATCAGATCCATGCTCCTGCTCCCAGTATGAAACTCACAATAGTGAGTTGAGTAGGCCTCCTGAGGAATATAAGTGCCCAATATCGTCAAGAGTGATGTATGATCCTGTTATCATTGCTTCTGGAGTAACATATGAAAGGATGTGGATAAAGAAGTGGTTTGATGAGGGTAATGATTCATGCCCCAAAACTAGGAAGAAACTGGCCCATTTGTCATTGACTCCAAACATTGTCATGAAGGAATTAATATCAAAGTGGTGCAGAAATAATGGAGTCACCATTCCTGACCCAAGTAGGAAAGCTGAAGATTTTCACTCATGGGAAGTTTCCTCCACTTCCATTAGGAGCTTCGGCAGTTCTATGAATGATTTGCACTTGCCAGTGGATCTTAGTAACATGTCACTTGGATCGTTAGATACTAGTTATAATTCAGATTCTTTCCTTGCTAAGACCACTCATGGCTTAAATTTGATGTTGATGGATACCAGTGACAATTCTCGCAGACAGCAAACTCAAGCGCACATACATGATAGCAATTTGATGCTTTTGTCTAAACTCGTTGATCTTCAATGGGATTCTCAATGCCAGGTCATTGAAGATCTGAAAAGCTGTTTCAAGTGCAATTATCAAGCTTTTGATTCTGTGTCATCTGAGAATTTCATCGAACCACTCATCAGATTTCTGAGAGATGCATATGATCTGCATGATGTGAGAGCACTGAGAGCTGGAACTCAGGCGCTGTTGGAATTTGTAAGCAATTGCAGGTATGATGGTTTCCCACCTCCCTCTGGGATCTTGCTATCTTGCTAGTTAAGTTACTTTTGTTAGGTTCTCTTATTGCTATTGAGTCGTGACCAAATTGATTTGACATTTATTTCCTTGTAAAACAATTATAATATGGTTTAGAATAACAAGGAAAGCTTGTTATTTTTGAAATATTGAGATTATTGTTTCTTTCAATCTTAATGCTCGAATGTAGATGGTTGAAAGATATTTTATGGGTTTACTTTCTGCAAGTTCTCTTTTCTTTTTTTAAATTTCTTCCTGTCTTAAAAATTCTGTCATGCTTCCTTTATCTGTGGATTTGCATTTGATATTTGAATGACTTAAATGTGGTTTTCATGCAGAAATGGTCTAACTTTTTTGAGTGAAGATACATTCAGTATGTTGGCAAGTTTTCTTGATTCGGAAGTAATAGGAGAAGCACTTGCCATAATGGAGGAATTGTCTGGGTATGCTAAAATTGCAGCATTCAATGCAGTCACTTCCATTTTAAAGATCCTTGACTCAGAGAGCCAAGAGTTCCAACAACGAGCCGTGAGAATAATGTGTAATTTGTCCTTCAATGGTGAAATTTGTTCTCACTTGGTATCTCTCGATTGCATCCCAAAATTGCTACCATTTTTAAAAGACAGGGCCCTCGCGAGATACTGTGTATGTATATTGAAAAACCTTTGTGATACTGAAGAGGGTCGGATTTCTCTTGTCGAAACTAAAGGATGCATATCTTCTGTTGCTCAAATACTTGAGATTGGCACTAACGAGGAACAAGAACATGCATTGGCTGTTCTACTCTCTTTATGCTCTCAACGTCTCGATTATTGTCAGTTGGTCATGCATGAAGGGGTTATTCCTTCTCTTGTCTATATCTCCAACAATGGAAATGACAGAGGAAAGGTGAATGCATTGGAATTGCTCCGTCTTTTGAGGGATGTTGAATATGTTGAGGATGAAGAATGCATTGTATCAAATCTAGAAACTTCACAAGATTCTAACAATCAGCCTCAAAAAAAGAAATCATCAAAGGCATCCGGTTTTTTGAAGAAACTATCGGTGTTCTCAAAATCCAGTTCACATGCATCAAGAAACAACAGATGAAACCAAATTCTTCTTCATTTCAATCTGTGTCTTACTTGAGTTCCTTACTGTGGAGAGTGCAGTTTATCTGCCTCTGAAGACCCATTTTGCTTTGCTGGGGTAGCTGATATAGTTGTTTGGATGTGCCTTAATCTTTCTAGAACTCTTGCTTTTGTATTATATCTCATCTTGTAGCATTTATTAGCTCTAATTATTCATTCAGAATGAGTCTGCTGCTTAATTTTGTACCGTAACTGCAGGCTGTCTGATGTATAGTTCTGTAATGTGATCTTTTGAGAATTGAGAATTTCCTTGACATTTTTATGTTTAATTTTTATTGTATATATATATTGAAAACTCCTATATTTTGAGCAATACTTGTAAAGGAGATTGATGTAGCAGGCTTTTAGTGTTCTTATTAAGTTTCAAATATTTGATATTCGTTAGTTTCCCTAAACCAACGAGTAAAAAGTTTTGATCTGAGAATGAAGTAGTAATAATAATAAGGGGGGCTTTAATTGACCCCATACAAAAATGGGGTTAAACAACCCCATCCTAGTTGGACCAATTTAATTATAACAAGTGTCTTGATTGTGGGATCCACATATTTACTTAACCTGTTATAGGCAAAAAAATTATTTATTACAAATTAACCCCAAATTTTTTAAAATTCTTATTTTCTTGTCTTTTCTCACCTTTTCGTTTTTTCTCCCTTTCCCTTTATCCATATCTTTGAAATCAACCAAGAAAGCTACTTTAGCGTATTTATTAACAAAGTTGAATGCTATGAGAATTATTGTCATTCACCTTTGGGGTAAAAAGAAACACATTTACTTAAAAACATAACGAAAATCATTTCAATGTATCAAAAGATTTTTCAAAATGCTTATTTTAAATAAGCCTCTTGGCATGCTTGCAAGATTCTTTCATTTATAGATAAATATGCAGTCTTAAGTTTTATGAGAAAAAAAAAATTAGACACCAAATTAACTGAGGAATCAAGTTTCTCTATCGTGTAAATGATGCAATAATTAAAAAGTAGTATTTCTATCTCATTAATCAACTAAAAGTTATAGTTAGAGTTTTTTAAAAAATTGTGAGAAATAACGTTATTTTTTATTCAAAAGATATCAAATCTTGAGTAAAGTTTGTGGGACATGGATACTATTGTAATCCCTTACTGCAGTAAGACAAGTTTTTTTTTTTTTTCAGCTTCAAAATATTTGATATTAGGTAAGAAAAACAGTGTCGTTCTATCATAATTTTAAAGAATTACACCCCAAAGAAATAAATTATACAAGCTAAAAAAAGTTTGGTTTCTACCTTTTAAATTTAATGTAATAAAATTTTAAATTAATTAAATAGTCAGGCATAACTTCTTTTTTTTTTTGGTAGTTTATTTTATCATGTTATGATCTCCTATACTGTTCTTATTTTTTATACTATTATTTTTCACTCATCTTAATCTATTTATTAATGTATATTTTTAAATTTTATCATGTTTAAAATTTATTTTATTCAAATCCTACTTGCAAATATGAAGAGTAAGGAAGAGAGTGAGATTTATTCTCTTCAATTTTTTGACTTATTTTTCACATTATTCTTCTTCACTCATCTTAATCTATTTATTAATGTATATTTTTAAATTTTATCATGCTTAAAATTTTATTTTAAATTGTGAATCTTTATATATAAATTTGAATATAAATCTTTTAAAAAAATTTCATAAATTTGTTTGTGAAAAATATATAATGGAGATGAATATCATACTTTGTATACTCTAAACTTTAACATAATTTAATTATAAAAAAAAAAATTTAACATAAATTATTATTTTAAGTGGGGTGCTAACATAATTTTAATTATATTAGTGGGTCAAATTAATATTATCACACAAGTTGAGAAATGACCAACTGAATAAGTAACCAAAATTAAATATTCACCATTAGATTAAGCACATAACACAAGAAACGGTGGTAACTGTGCCACCTAGAATGGGGTTATATAACCCCATAATTCTGCCTGGGGTAAATTAAAGGCCCCCTAATAATAATGAAAGAAAAAAAAAAAAGGGACCCACTATTTATTTGGTTCATTAATGATTCATCCGGACACTGCCTTAATTCGAGAGAGGGACACAAGTGTCACACGACATAGTTCAAATAAAAAAAAGATGTTTGTATTGTAGTAAACTAGTACTATTTCCGCGTCGATGCGTGGGCGTTTGGCGGTGGGGTGTGGGACCTAGATAACGGGATTTGAGATGAAATTTATATGGTCATAGGAGCATAATTTATATAAATTTATTTGATCTAATATACTAATTATGGATTTCATATTTTGAATCGTAGATGCAATACATTAAAAGTATCAATCATGAATTTATAATACATTTGAAAGAGTATTGAATAAATACAAAATGAGATAATGTTATACTCAAAAAAGCTGTGGTGTATGATTTGTATTGGGAATGTCAGCATTTTTCTCTAAGTCCACACGATTTTGCACTGATCCTGAAATTGCAACATTGTTATACCTAATGACTTGAGATATACAAAGTCACTTTGAGTATGAAGAAAGTAGCAAGTATATACTATAGGTTATTTAGGATAAGCATCAATCATTATCGTATTCTTTAATAACATTTTTATAACTTATGTGCACACTACACTGCATCTTGTTATGGGCTCTGTATTTTAGACCTTCACGTTACTAACGCTCCTATGATAAGTAAATTACCAAAGTACCAAACCAAACTTCTTTCAAATTTAAGTCATGTTACACTCAATTGTATTTATTTATCCTCTCACTTTATCCATTTTTCTTTCTCATTATATATCACAAGAGTATCATATATTATACCATTTTTTATATCAAACAGAAGAAAGAGAATTCCAAATTTCTTCATCGATAAAAAAGAGTTTCCTATATTGATTACCTAGATAAACATACTAACATTTTATTGATAAAGTATTGACCCCCAATGATTAGTAAAATAGTTTAATTCTCATTCTCAACTTATCCCAAAAATCAACTGCCCAAAATTAAAATGTTCCATTATTTATCTTTAAAATAGACATGTAATGGTTCATTTCATGTTTATAATAATGTCATATCTCAATTATTTGATTACCATTGATATTTTTTTAAAAAAAATGAATAATTAGTATTATAAGTACTTAATTCATTGTTACAATAGTCTCAGTTTATTTACTTGTAGTAAGTAGTTCTCTTGAGTGGTATGCCAATCTCATCTTTGTACCCTTGAAGGCCAAAGAAAATATAATATCTTTATACCCTTGAGACCTACTGAGTTGATTTATAGCTCTTGTTACCAATGTGCCTTATTCTTCAATAAAATTATGGCTTAATTGCAATTTTGGTCTTCCTATTTTAACCACTTGAACGTTTTGGTTCTCCTTCTTTAAAAATGAACTATTAAGTCCCTCTATATTCATAAAATGTACAAGTTTAGTCCATTTATCTTTAAGTCAAAATTCGTAGGTTTATTTCAAGGTGTAAAGTTCTCTGATTCATAATCTCACCGTTCAGATTGAAGAGCTACGTCTTATGAATCTTTCCATTAAATTTTAGCTCGATCTAACAGTGAATAAGTCTAAATTTTTGGTTAGATAACTTATGATTTTGGTATTTTGGGCTGAGTTTCACCGTTAGATCGAGCTCAAATTTAGTGAGAAAGTTCACAAGATGTTCCTTCAATCTGAACGGTGGGATTATGAATCAAAGAACTTTACACCTTGAAATAAACTTAAGAATTTTGACTTAAAGATAAATGAACTAAACTTGTACATTTTATGAATATAGAGGGACTCAATAGTTCATTTTTAAAGAATGAGGACCAAAACGTTCAAGTGGTTAAAATAGGGGGACCAAAATTACAATTAAGCCTAAAATTATCTAAGGCCATTTAAAAAAAAAAAATTCTCATAATATGACTCCATAGCAAATGATTGAAAATTATAATCAAATGTCATTGAAAGAGAAATTTGTGTCTAAAATGAAGAAATAATCAACAACTCATCTTTTTAATCAAATAACTTCATGCACTCATAGGAAATTTTAGAAAATTTCAATAAGGATCCTTAATCCTTAAATATAGCTTGTTAATATACTTTTAATTTGTAGTACTTACATTTGGTTTCCTATTTTATGGATGAGTTAGGTTTAAGTTCCTTGTCGTAAAAGTTAAGTTCAATAGATTCCTATAGTATATTAGTACATAGATTGTGCTTTTACAATTTTTCTACAATTTCAAACAAATTTTGTTTTTAAAGTCATAAAAAATATTAAGTACTCAAATTTTCTTTTACAATGTTCCTATAATTTCACAATTTAAGCAATGAAAAATATTTTTAAACTTGAACAAAACTATATGCTTGTAAATTGTAGTTAACACGTTAATCAGCTCCTTGGTACACCAATCTTAACACATGAATCATTTTGACCTCCTAACTCTTTTTAAGCAAATGTCTTATATCATTGATAATACACTCATAGAAATGGAAGGTCACATCAACAAAGTCTATCAAATGAACTGCCTCTTGGGAATTTAATTCACATATAATTTTTTGATGTCTTTATCCCAACAAAATATCAGATCTTGTCTTATTATAGTAAATTCAGCTTTTAGATTGCTACTCATACCTATAGAGCCACATAAACCACCAAGCCACCCCTTGATGATCTCGAATAACCATCCAAAACTGATCTCCCTAGGTTCCCAAAACTACCACCATCAACATTTAACTTAATGATCTCTATACTTGGAGACTGCCAATGTATCCATTGCACCTCTCTTTTATGCTTTCTCGCTTTTCTAGAAAAATTTTACTGCAAGTTAAATCATCGCTTGGATCTTATTAACACTCACCATCAACAGAGTGCCAAGCCTTTCAAAAACCTATTCATTATGTTTTCTCCATATCCACCACAACGTGTAGTTGAAGAGAATGTGCAACTTCGTTATCCCTTTTCCTATATTCTCATTTATATAAAACCAAGCATTCAATTTTTTTTTCCTAAAAGTTACTATCTACACTAAAACTCAGATAGACGTAATTTATAACAGCCCTAAGACAATACATTGTATTTTCTATATTAAACTTGCACTTGTTGCATAAGAAATTTTGACTAAAATGTTTGCAAGCACAAAACCAATTTGTAGGTATGGGTCATGAAGGATTAGCCACATAAAAACTTTAATTTTTTCTGGAGCTGTAAGCCACCACACCTAGTTCCACTTTTGAGTATTCATCTGATTTTTTTTCTTAGATATTAATCAATCATATATAGTTTTTGTTGTATAAACCCTAGTTGTGGTATTTCTCCAAACAATCATGTCTTGAATATCATCATTCTGAGCAACGACACCCTAAAGATCTTATCTAAAACACAAATATTTCTATATCAAAATCTTCATATTTAGATGTGATAATAATTACTAATAATGCTAATGATAATGGATTTCTGGAAATGCATAGCCATAACATGTTGAAGATCGCCTGTATAAGAACTTATCTAACAAAAATATATCGACCTTGGCTATAGTATCTATTTAAATATCAAAATGAAACATCTTAATTTTTGACATTCCTAGCCAATTCTCTGAGCAATCAATTTTTAAAAAGAAAATGAACCTAATCATGAGAATGAAAAGAAAAGAAATGTTTCATTTTTATTGAAACTTCTTTCATTGAATTAATCTTAAAATTTCTATCCAATTTCATATTTGCCTTATTCTTCCTATACCATAATGTATTTTCACTACCATTTTTTTGTGTCGATAATCTTGTTTCTACTCTAATTCTCACCCCCATTTCTTTTCATACCATTATCTTTAGTAGGAAGATCCAATGGATTAACTGAATTTATAAATATATAAATTATACTAAAGTAGAAGAGTTGCAGGACATACTACAGTAATTATTTTTTTCATGTGTTATTCAATGATGGTTTAGTTTTTTCATTTTTTCCATCCAAAACTTCCTTCTTCCCTCATTTTAGTCTACACACATCCCTTTTATTATCTTTGTCTTCTGATTACACATATAATAATTTTTTTTCACCATTCTTCTTTTCTCTTCCCATGTCATCTCTTCTTTTTTCCATGTATCATTTACTTTGATTTTCATCTTGATGCCATATTTCATTTTTCCTATATGCTTCTATCAACTGTTTTTCAACTTCCCCATACTTCAACAATTTTCTTTGATTCCTTTATTATCAATTTTTATTTTTACTGTGCATCTCTTTGATTCATAATTCCTTTATCCTACACAATTCAAAGGCATTCATAGCTTTTATGTTCCCTCTTGTCTTTTAATAGTAGTTCACGAAGAAGACTGAATTACAATGGAAAAAGCCTTTGTGAAAAACAAAGATCATAAGATAAAAAGCCACCCTTGAAGCCCAAGGCATCTTGGAAGCTATTTTTTCTCTACTCGAAGACAGTGTTTTTCCAAAATAGCTTTTTATTCTTTTTATACATTTATATATATTGTGAGATTGGTGAATATTTTTCTCCTTTTCTTCTACATTTACTCTATATATTTTCTATTTTTCCTCTAAAAATATTACATGGTCTCTTTGCAAGTCAAGCACCAAAATCAGCAAGCATAACAACATATTTGATCAGGGACTCAATGTGTCTTACATGGTGGAGTTGCTTTCACTAAAAGCCTTTGATTTTTGTCTTTCCCGTTACTTTAGTTGCGCCATTTACATTTGGGTGAATATATTTGATTTAAACTTGCAATTGGATATGTTTATGGTTAAGCATTTATGCTCCCAACAAAGATTTTTCATGCTTTGAACATCAGTGAATGTTGAAGAACTATATGCAGCTCATTCACACTTTTCTTTTGGTTTTTGTTAGACTATGGTAAGTCGATTATTCTTTTAAAAATTTGTTACATATAGAATCATCTCATTATCTGCTATTTTGTTTTCAAATTTTATGTTATTTCTACTTTAGGTTAACCCTTTGATTTTGGTAATTTTTTTCATTCTTCCAACTGTGTTCTGGATATATTTTTGTACTTAAAACAACTACATTTGACAATGGAACCATTGATGATCGTTGCTTCCCTTGAGGTACTTTTACTTCTATATCAAACACACCTATTTGTTCTATCTTATTCCTTATCCAGAATACTACCCTTATCTTTCTATCCTTTAGAAGACCCCAACAATAAAATAATCACCATAATTCACTATTTTGTTGTGGTCATTTTTTACATACATAGCCAATTAAAACAATACATTTTAACTTAATGTTAATTCATCTCAATTTTATACTGATTGAATTCATACACAGCATACTTCCAAGTAGGGGTGTAAGCCAAAACCGAAAAACCGACCGAACCGAACCGAAACCGAGTCAAACCGAGAGAAATGGTCCGGTTTTTGGTTTGTATTTTTGAAAAACCGAGAACCCCGGTTCGGTTTTCGGTTTGCCTGAATAAAAACCGAAAAAAAAACCGAACCGAACCGATAGCTTCAATGCGACGTCGTTTTATTTAATATGAGTCTCAATTTATCTCAATTTATAATACATTGTTACATTTGATATTTAATTATTGATTTTCTGTGCATTAGGATACTAAATTCTCATTTTTTTTTGGTTGATTTGCTTGTATGTGGAGGTTTNGGATCTATATATGATCAGTATTTTCCAAAAAAAATAATGAAAGAAAATAATTAAAATGAGAAACCAAAAGAATTTAATAAAAATGACACAGAGTAAGCGTTCTAAGATTGACAGATTTAATAGAAATCACATTTCAAAATTAGCTAGCATCCTAAAATTTTATGAAAGTACTCACCAACAGAAAAAGTAATTTATAATCAAAATAATAATTTAGATTTCTCTTTATATTAAAGAGCTAAGATCATAGTCAGTGTTAATTGAGGCAGACAAATAGAACAGAGTCTCTTAGAAGTTTAACTCTCCAAATATGTTTTTGTAGGTATAACACTCATGCACCAACTAAAATCTATCAGTTAATTTATTTTTTAAAGTTTGATCTATTTGCATGTTTACACATAAAATTATGTAAAATGTTAGCAAGAATCTTGTACAGTATAAAATTTGTTTACCAAGAAGTACATATCTAATAAAGGCAGTAGAAACAAAGTTGACATCTATATATTATTTCCCATACATTTAATCAAGAAAAGGAACCAATGTTACTTCCTAATATCTATCCAATAAAAGAAAATTTTCACATTCCTATTAAAGTGTGCAAAGTAAGAACCTTCCCTTAAGGAATTAGCACATAACAAAAAGAAAATAAAATAATTAGTTGACCCTTATAAGAATAGAAGGCATAAAATCATGGAAATACAAGCAATTCACCATAAAAATAACTAACACTTTTTCAATGCCACAAGTTTGCAAAATTAGAAACCCACATGTGTTTCACGCTTTGTAAGGTAGCAAGCATATGATTGAAGAATAAAGAACAAATATTGTGTAGTGAAATAGAGATTATAGATCCAGAAAAATAAACTTCCAAAAAAAAATAAAAATAGAAACTGGAAGTATTCTTAGTAAAATAGAAATTAAATCATAGGAAAAAAAAATTATACTTGACTCCTTTGATTGGCCAATAGGTGCCTCAAGAGCAATAATTTAATTTTGTGTATCACAAATTATATACGAATTTGGGGTATTACATGTCCCATACTGGATAAACTACTTTTGTTGTATAGACTCTAACGGCCAAAAAAAAAAATGACAATAATCAAATTCTAGTGCAAATAAATTTTGTAACAAATTTGAAAAATCCAATCTTTTACTTATTTGATTGAGTAATGGATATTCAGTATCTCGATAGTTCTATTAGAGTTTTCATAAGTAGATAGTTTATAGTCTAAATTTAGTGCAATCTGAAACTCTATAATGTATTCTTTTTTTATCCCAAAACCCTTCATGGGTGGATAGATGATTGAATCAGCTTTCCATTATCATTCACACTCCAATTATCAACTATCCAAAACTAATTTGTTTCATTTGCTTATCTTAAAATATGACATTTAATAATAAAAAATTGCTATAATGCATGTCTCACCTCAATTACTTGACATTATTTTGCACCTTCAATATGTTCATTTTTTTTTTGGGAGACATATTAATTACTTCTTCTATTGAAAAAAGTAAATTCCCTCCTAAAATCTCACTTCATACGGTGCTAAAGAATATTACCAACAATCTACTTATTCTTTTGCAATGAGAAAATTCTTGGAATGTAATAGGTGTTATTCAATACAAGCACCCAAGAGGGGGGTGAATTAGGTGATTTAAAAAATCTTTTCAAAAGCTCAAGAGATGAATAAATAAAGATCTAGAAATAGCAAGACTTTTCAGATCTAAGCAATATAAATAATAAAGCAGAATATAAAAAGATAAAGGAAGAGAAAATCAATCACAAAGTTTATAGAGGTTCGGCTTCAATCCAAGCTTATGTCCTCTTGCTCAAGCCACCATTGAGCTATCCATTATCTTCGTAAGATTTCTCGAGCACTTGCAAGCCTTTACAAAGTGAATGATCACATCCTCCTTTCTTAAGAGGATACCACATCTATATCTAGACTCTCAAGAGATCATCTCTTATTGTTGTTGTCTACTATTGTTGTTGAATTAGACTTATTAGAATTTTTATTAAGTTAAAAGGAAAAAGAACATGCTGCAAATATAAACGCAAACATAAACCAATCAAATTCATCAAGTGAAGATCTTAGAGGCTTATACAAATTATGCAATTTTAGAAACATAAGCTGTTGTGACTTACAAAATTATTGTAAACCATTCTGAACTAATCAAAGTACTCAGACTTATTCTTATACGTAGAGGTCTTTTTTTTTTTTGTGCCTTCTCAGTAAGTTTGGCAATCTCATAATATGCAACAACCTTATCATTCAGTGAATAGATAGTATAATTGGAAACTAATTCTAAATTTGTAAGAAACATAAAAGTACAGACATCCAATGCACAAAGCCAACAAAAAACATAGTTAATCAAAGATTAATAAGCTTAAATCAAATGATTAATTTAGATTGGAAAAAATAAACACCTAGATTATTAACTATAGAAGTAAGAAAATATCTATGACAAAATTGAGACCAACAATTTTGATCTTTGCTTTAAGGAGTAAATGTTAAGATTTATTTTAAAGAAAAGAAAAAGTTGAGAGCAACCATTTCTATCTAAATGTTCATTTTTCTTTTTTTGTGCAAAATCTAAATTTTATTCTTTTGCTTGTACGAAATTAATTTGTACACCAAGAAATTAAAAACATAAAAAAGGTAAAACATACTGACCAACAACTCAAAAATAAAAGTTTGAACAAACAACTAAAAGACTTTATGAAATAATTGTTAAAAATGCATAGTTCCAACAATAAAGGTACATAATCTAAAGCATCTCTCACTCCCATCACAATTGTTTCTCATTCTTGATTGCCTTTGAAAGGTGAGTGGTTGAAATATGTCTGTCCTTGGTGCTTGATATATGCACAATCTCATTCCATTAAGTATCACAAAATTTTATCAATAATTAATAATCACTTAATCTCACATTTGTAAATACTTAAACATATGAGACCAATGTAGTCATGTTCAAGATTAAATTGTAATATTTGCTTTAAGCACTTTTTAAATTAATATTTATTAAACATAAGAGTATTTGTACCCAATTCACAATGATGGTCTTTAGAAAAGACTCAATCAGCTCAATATCATTGCTCATTCTAAATAAAGAGTAGATAGGTCAGTCTTGTTTTAAATTGTTATCATTTATCTCAATCTTAAACAAAAATCTCTACTCTATTCATGTATTGAGCTAATAAGAAAATAAGTCCATTTCACTAATATGTCAAGGACATTATTTTGAAGTTCCTTTATAACGCATATCAATTGTATATCTACATAGAAATTCTAAAGCATCAAGGCCAAGTTATTCAATATAGATAATAATTTAGATTTCTCTTTATATTAAAGAGATAAGATCATGGACCGTGTTAATTGATGCAGACAAATAGAGCAAAGTCTCTTAAAAGTTTAACTTTCTAAAGATGTTTTTGTAGGTATAACACCCATTCGCCAACTAAAATTCTGTCAGTTAATTTATTTGTCTGTCTCAAGTCATTCAATGCGTGACATATATCAAGAAAGAAGCAATGTCAGTCTGATCCATACCCTGCATAATTTGACTTGAACATGTGTTGGAGTGGCATCACCNTCATTCAATGCGTGACATATATCAAGAAAGAAGCAATGTCAGTATGATCCATACCCTGCATAATTTGACTTGAACATGTGTTGGAGTGGCATCACCACCTAGATATTCATATATGTATGAGGTAACGCATAGACCTACAATAAAATACAATCTCAAGAAAGTAGACTATGACTAATTTAGAGAAGCACTTACAAAAATTATTTTATTAACAAATAATTTAGCTTACAACTGTTGCAAAGTAATTACACTACTTATTGTTAGAGGGTTTCAAATAGAGTTACAGGCCTAATTAAGTAATTTCACACACTTGAATTATTTAAAATTAAATAAATATGAAATTAATAAGAATATATATAAAAATTAATTTCAATCATATGCCAATTATAATTAATTGATTGTCAATTAATTTGGAGAGTTAATAATTTTAGAACTTTTTTGAACTCTTCTTCAATGGTGATTGAATATATTTGTTAGCAAAATTTAAATTTTTAATTTTTTTCTCATTGAATATGAATTCAAAATTTTGATATTTTTTTTACAATTTTTAAATTATTAAATTGATAATAAATTCATTCATAGTACCAGTTGTCATACTATCATCTGAAAAACTATTCTTTTAACATTAGTATAACTTGTTATTGGGCTTCAAAAGGGTTACATGCCTAATTAAGTAATTTCACAAACTTGAATTATTTAAAATTAATTAAATTTGAAATTAATAAAAAATGAGAGAATATACAACAATTCCAATCACATGCCAATTATAATTAATTAATTGACATTTAATTTGACAAGTTAATAATTGCAAAAAAATTCTGAATTGCACTTCAATACCGATTGAATATATTTATTGACACAATTCGGATTTTGAATTTATTTCATTGAATAGGAATTGAAAATTCTGAAGTTTGAGCATCGAAGTTTATAATATTATTGACTAATTCTTATAATTTAGATAATTTTAATTTTGATTCTAATTTAAATAAGTATTAATTGCAATCATTATATTTAATTTGATTATTTCCATCTGTTTCTTGTTAAGACACATTTTTATTACTTTAAAATCAATTTTTTGATTATCTTGCTTAATTAGCGTATTACATGTCAAAATGTATGTAGACTAAAAGACAACTAAATACATATTTTTTTTTTCACGCATTGATAACAATTAAATTAGGCAAAATGAATGTTGAATTTTATTTTCGAAAATTTTTAAACGTAATTTGAATTACAATGATAATCTAAAAAATTTCAAAATTTATTTTTTAAAAAAATTAATTACTAATCAATAAATTATAATCGAAATGTGATTGAAATTATTATATAATTTTTTTGAATTTTTATATTAATTTCATATTTATTAATTTATAAACAAATTAAAGTTTATAAGTTTACTTATTTGTGCTTGTAACCTTACTTCAGTGTTCAAGCTATACTTTGTAAAAATGAAACTTCTGAAAACTAAGCATAGATTCATTTGGTTCTAATATCTATTTTTTCATTTATTTAAATTTTTTTTCTTATTTTTGATTCCTTATTGATCACCCAACAATACAAATTTATGATTTTTCATATTATTTAGCAATACAAGTTTATTTTTTCTAATAAATAAAATTTAAATTCGGCAAATAAAATTGATATTATTATATTTTAACTCTCTTAGATGATTTTAAATAAAAAATACAAAAATAATTATAAATAGAAAAATTTAAATAATGTGCAATCAACTTGACAATTATAATTGATTGATAACTATTTAATTTGGGAAATTTGAACTTCTAAATTAATTATGGACAGATTGATTACCATTAATTTTTGTATGGGATGTTTGACTGATTGCTTTAATATGAAAATTTAATTTTCAATATTGATTTGACAATTGATTAATTGAAAATCAAACCATTTATTGGTGGAGGGTTTGAATTAGTGTTATAAACTCAAATATGTAATTTTCTACATTTGAAATTCTTAAAATTATATAAATTCAAAATTAATTTAAAATTACATAGTTGGTTGATTGAAAAATAATTAAGCACCAAAGTGTATTGATATATATCTTTAATGCTAATTGATTTTATCTATGACTTAAATTCATTATTTTTAATATTGTATTTCAATCATCATTAACATAGGAATTCAAATTCAAAGTGGGCCAAAAAATTAATTTCAACAAACATGTATATTTAAAATTAAATAAATCAAAAATAATAATTAAATATTCAAATTTCATTACTTCCATAATTGTACCATTATTTTAGCATTGACTAAGAACAAATCAACAATTATGGCATAACCAATTTAAAATTTAATAAATAATTACTATTTAATAATTAGCTAATTTTAAAAAATATATATAGTAATTCCAATCACATGTCAATTATAATTAATTGATTGTCAATTAATTTGACAAGTCAATAATTTTAGCATATTTTTTAAAATGTTACTCAATGTTGATGGAACTTATTTATTAGCAAAATTCAAATTTTGAATATTTTTGTATTGAATAGGAATTTGAATTTTGAAAAAAAAATATTATGAAACTTATTTATTAGTAAAATCAATCATAGTGTCATTTGAGATTCAATAAAACAGAAGAATCAAGTCAAAATAATTTTTATTGTGAGTTTACACACTAAATAAATTATTGTAATTGATTAGTTGAAACATTTTTTTACCTAAGAATTTGTAATTTTCAAATGATTCAGTATGTGGATTATTTAAATTTTCTTGAATTTTATTCTTTTGTTCTTAGAAACATCTATATTTATATAATATGGGTGTTTGTGAATTGAAATCTTTGAAAATATTATTAAAATTGGTGGTATTCAATAACTTCCATATTTAGAGTTTTTAATTTTTATTATTTCTAAATTAATAAAAAAAATAAAGATGTGAAGAACGAAAAAATTTAATAACATAGAAAAATTAATGTCTTGATCAGCTTGTATAATTAGGGCATTATATATCAAAATGTATGAGGACTAAAGCACAACTAAATACATATTTTTTTTTGTCACAAATTGATTAGCCACCAATTTTTTTTTTTAATACCTAACATTTCAAAATTTCAATATAAATTTATATGAAAATTTACTCTAATTTTTTTTTAATGACACGATCCAATATTCAAAAAAGGAAAAAAAAAAATAAGATTACATAGATGAATGACTACAAATCCCTATTCTTTCTTTACTGATGAGGCCAACCACAAAAGATAAAATACCTAATGAAATAAAGCTACATGAGAATTTCTGCATAACCTTGAATATTTGGTTCTAAGTCCTAACTTGTAACGACCCATGCATTGGCCGGTCCACCTTGAAGTTGCATGGTTAGACCCATGCAGAATTATCATCTGTTAAGTAAAAATATAATATCCCATCAATAAACCTCCACTATAATAAAAGGGGAGAAAAGTGAATAACTCATTAATAAACCTCTAAAAAGATTAAGAAACAATCTACCTACACTGTGAGGCCAAAACTGTTGAGCATCTAGATGTAGGAACTATCATATAAAAAGCAAAAAATTGGAAAAAAAAATTAGAAAAGGAAAAAAAAAAAACAGAATAAGAAGGATCAATAAAAATGAGTAAAAAGTTTGGATGTTTACCTTTTTTGCATTCATGATAACCATCTCATGGGATGTTATAATTTCCAAAGAATTCCTACATATATGTAACAACTAGACTTATTGCAAAGATCAAAAGGCCAAGAACAAATAAAATGAAATATGACATATGATTTGCATAAAATCGGGTAGGAGGCTACGAACCAGTAATGATAAATTACAGCCATTTGGAAGCCCATTATAATCTGAAAAAAAAAAATTTCATCCAACCGATGAGGATAGAGAACTTTTGAGATATATATATATATATATATATATATATATATAAAGTTATGTAGCTTTGGAAATGCTGAAAAAAAAAAAAGAGATAGAATTAGAGAGACAAATATTATATAGAAAAAGAACAAACTTTATTATCTTTTGAGATCGAGAAGATAGAAAAAATGAGAAAAATGAAATAGATCTTAAGGATTCATAATATTACAGCAACAAATGGTATATAGAGAAAGAGCAAACCTTGTTTCCTTTGTTGATGGGAAAATCGTGGGTGAAAAAAAGGAATATTGAAGGAGCAAAATATATACATAAGGAGATTGAGAGATATATTAAAATGAAATAGATATTGAGAAACAAAATTACAGCAACCAAAAAAATATATAGAAAGATCATACCTTGTTACCTTTGGAGATGAAGATGAAAAAGAATAATGAAATAATAACACAGTTGCATAAGGAGATTGAGAAATATATTAAAATGAAATAGATATTGTAAAACAAAATTACAGCAACAAAAAAATATAGAGAAAGAACATATTTTGTTGCCTTTGAAAATAGAGGAGATGAAGAGAAAAACGATTAATGAAATAGCAAAACGGTTGCATATAGAGATTGAGAGATATATTAAAATGAAATAAATAAAGAACTACAACAACAGAAAAAATGATTTGAAAAAGTAAGGTGTTTCTTCAGATGAAATGCAATTGGGGTGAACCTCATATGTAGTGAAGTATATATAAAAGTTTATGGAAGCATAACCTCTAAACCCTAAAATTTAAAATATTATTGACAAATTAACATTTATTGTTGGGCTAAAATTATGGAGTGTAATTGACAATTATTATATTTTGAATTAATTAATTTGTAATTTTTAAATATTATAATTTATTTATGAAATTCAAATTATTAAAACTGATTTATAGTTTTNTTTATGAAATTCAAATTATTGAAACTGATTTATAATTTTCATTGCATCATTAATTGTGATTATTTATTATTTGTATTAATAGCTGAATTGTCATATAGTGAGTTGTGGTCCTTGTGGAGCATTTGACTATTCCTTTTAAATATTATATTGATGAGAGGAAAAGTGGTTTATTGATTCAAAATTGGTGGACTAGGGTTTAAAGTGTCAATTATTGGCGGTGTTGGTGTTAGGTTATAGAAATGGCGGCAGAATCATCGGAGGGAGAAGAAGAAGGGAAGCTTAGCGGAGGGAATCAGGTGCTGAGTGTAAACGACGAGCTGAGAGAGATGGGCAAGAATGCTGCTTGGAGTGTGAGCTCCTGCAAGCCTGGCAATGGCGTTTCTTCTCTTCGTGATGACAGCCTCGAAACCTATTGGCAGTAATTCACGCGCTTTCTCTCATATCTTTTCTCTACTAATGCAATTGTTATTTAATGAATAATAATTGATGCTCTACTTGATAATTTTCAGATCTGACGGAGCGCAGCCTCATCTCGTTAATATTCAATTCCAAAAGAAAGTGAAGCTACAAGTATGTATGTTCATCGTTCATGCACATTTCCATTTAACTTTTGGTCTTTTTATTGTTCATTGTTGGATTTATTTTCGCTTGTCACAGTTAGTTGCTCTTTATGTGGATTTCAAGCTTGATGAGAGTTATACCCCAAGCAAAATTTCCATACGAGGCAGTGATGGTTTCCACAACTTGAAGGTAATTTCTCCGATTCGGGTTATACGCTGAATGGAATTAACGATCAGCAATTTTTTTTTTCCCCTCTTATACTGAAAATGATCCAATTGCAAACGATTTTAGGAGATAAAAACTGTGGAACTTCTCAAGTCAACTGGATGGGTTTATCTGTCATTATCTGGAACTGATCCCCGGTAACTAGTGAAACCATGTACTCTATGTGCTATTTCCACTTTGTTTTTTTTTTTATTCAATCTAGCTGCAAAGAGACTTGTGATTATTTGACCAAGTTCTCTTGCATTTCTGCGTGTGATCTTTGCGTAAAAATGCTTCTGTAGCTCAAGATAGGAGTTCCTATTTCAGAGTGTTGCCATAAGATCAATGATTAGAGATATTTGAGGTGATGAAATTTGAGTAGACAATTTTCAAATGTGTTCATATGGTGCTCGATTTCATAACTCTCAAATAATAAACTAGTAATCATAATCATGTTTGGAAGTTGTAAAAATCTATTGCTACCACTAATCAGTTAAAGCATTGACTGAATTCTTTGTCTGTGTTGTAATTGTTAACCACGTCTCCTTTGAGACTGAGCTGGCACACTAATAAAGATAATTTATTTATTAGATGATTAGTGGATATTTATTTAGTTGCCCACTATCCCTTGACTCTAGTAAATGGATAGTTGTGGGAAGAGTCAGTTACCTTGAAGTAACTGTCAAGAAGTCAGTCTACTTGATGGAAGGAAACTGTTATAGATATTTTCTATCTGATAGGGTTCCTAGCTTACCCTTAAATATGCTTGTGATATTCCATCAGTTCTACCACGCATCAATGGCTAGAGGTTAGTTATTCCGTTATAGATTTATTGTGTGCATCGATTATATTCTTAGAGCAATGTAAGATGCACACAATAAATCTATAACGGAATAACTAACCTCTAGCCATTGATGCTTAGCAGTAAATCTTCAAGTCTCACAGAATATTTAGAAAAATTGATATTGTCTTTTAGCCTATGCCGTTTTCTATAGCCTTGAACTGATGGAATATCACAAGCATATTTAAGGCTAGGCTAAGGACCCTATCGGATAGAAAATATGAGACTTGAAGGTTTACTGCTACACATCAATGGCTAGAGTTTCGTTATTTCGCTATAGATTTATTGTGTGCATCAATTATATGCTTACAGTAATCACTTACTCATTAGCTCCTTGAGCCTTTACTCCTGGATTTGTTACAGGCTCTAAGGTCCTAGGACTAAATTTCCTTGGATAAGAAATTCGAAACTGCCATGTAATGTATGACCAGAAAGCTCAGTATTTTGCGTATCAGGAAAGGAAACTCTTTGACAAAGAAAACTTTAACTGTCTTTCACCACTATGTTTTTTCAGGGAAACTTTTGTCAACACCTTCATGTTGCAAATTGCTGTGTTGTCAAACCATCTCAATGGAAGGGATACTCATGTGCGCCAGATCAAAGTCTATGGACCTCGACCGTGAGTCTCCTTCCACTCTTCAATTAAATTGATTAGAAACATAGTCATATATATTTTAATATTTTTCTATCTAAACTCTCATTGCAGGAACCCTATTCCGCATCAACCATTTGAATTTACTTCAAGAGAATTCATCACGTACTCTTCTATAAGGTGAGAAACGCAAGTTCACCATGGAAGAAAAGAAAACAGCCAATCTTGTGTGAAGCTATGGTAAATTGAAGCAAGCTACTCTCGTGATTGTATCATCAGAAACCACAAATAGCAGTGTCAGAAACACATTTCCTTGCAATATTCGTCTCAAAGGCTTGGGTCATCAGATAGTGTGGTATTTAGTGCCCTTGAAGGTGTCTATAGTTTGTTCGGTTTTGCAAGTGGAGTGCTCAAGAGTAGCCGTAGATTTTTTTGGTGGAGGGGGGAGAAAAAGAGAGGGTTCCTTTTTAGGGGGGACATTCTCCTGAATTGTCCTTTGTTGATTTTTAATGAGAAGAAAGCATATCATGAGATTTATTAGTAATACTCCGCCTTTCAAATTATTGGTTATCATTATAGTCCGTTTTCCTTATACGTTTTTATGAGTCAACCATTCGAATGAATACTAGCATTAACACCATATTAGTTCGATATGCATTTGAGTTCGTCATGGCATAATTTAAGTGAATGTATTTTCTCTCTATTGATTTTTTTTAACAAAAAACTATATTGTATTCAACTGTTTATTAAATGAATTAATTAAAAAATGAGGTTATAAATGTATTCAAAATTAAAATCATATAAAATAATATATTTATATAATTATACCCGTCATGTTATCTCTTTGGTATATTTTTTTTGCTATTGTTTTTTCTTTTATTCAATCCATTATGTTCATTTTTTTTAATCGATCAACATCTTTTTACTATTCATAACATGCATTTGAAAAGGGAAAAACATGCAACACCATGATCCAATTGACAAGCAGCGAGAGTTGGATCCATTTCATACGTGAACCAAGTAGCTCTTGCTGAAAGAAGCACGTTCTTAATGATTAATAGGTCACGGAAAGCTCCTTCACCTCGCTTAACTGTCCCACGTTTCATTTTGAATACGAGGGGAATAGGAGGGCATAATCCCTCAATCAAGCACGAATAGCAGCCATAAGCAAATTTCTTTCTTTTTTTTTTTTAACCAAAATATTGCGACCAGCAACTAGTAGTTAGGCATACAATCTGGAACAAGTAATCTGTTAAGATCCGGATTATAAAATTTACGAAAATTCATTTAATTTAATTGTAGTAGTGACAAGGATTATGAAACAACATACAGGTTAAATTCCACAATTAACAACTAACAAAAAGTAAATTGCTAATGACTGCACAGCTAAGATGGTCAGCTGCATGTCACCATGCTTGATCAACTGTGCCTAGCATACTATATATATGGAACAAACCACCAGATGACGATCATAATCTCAAGCAACATGGGGTTTTATTCACAGGCAGGTTTAGTATCAAAACTGCTCAAGCAAATGGCGAAGGCTTGGAAGGCAGAGAGTGGGTAACGGTAATCCATTGTAAATATGTCTTTTCCAATCTTTCCGAACTGCAAGATTACCTTGTCTTGTTCTGCAGCAGAAACATTATGCGAGGGATCAACAGAAGCCACAAGCTGGAAATTCTTAACAGAAGCCACTGTAACACGACCCTTGAAGTTAAGGCACCAGCACTGCAGCTGCTCATGCCATCTGGGAGCCTTGTTTTTAAGCATGAGGGGCTCAACCGAAACCTGGCTCAACAATGGTGGTTCTGAGAGATTTGCAGAGCTGAAATCTATAAGGGAGTCTTTCCTTTTCAATGCTGGCGAGAGAGAAAATTGCTCATCAATGATATCAGGAAATGATGTTGGTGTTGGGGCATTGCCCCCTTCCTGAATAGCTGAGGCAGGTATGGAGTTCATGATGCAGCGCATTCGTCTTGGTCCTCTGGTACGGAGAACATTGAGCTCATAGGAAATGGTGCCAACATTGTAGTTACATGCTGGAACTCTTGGAGATACCTGCTTAGAGTGAAATCTCCGACTAGAACGGTTATTTGGTTGAACTCCAGCTTCAAGTGGAGGTTGGCTGTCATATATGGTGAACTTGGTACCCAAAAAATTAGACCTGCCAAAAATTTGTCATCAAGTTGTAGAGGACACGAAAAGGGAAAGGATGAAAAGGAGGTGAGCAAAATATCTAGCAACCAATACTTGCCTCAATTTACCAACATATGTGTTGCTGGCCCGAGAAAAATCATCTGCAACCAAAGATATAACAAAGTCTGTGCCTGTTGCCCTTCTTATCTTTTTGGCAGCTAATAGCAACTTATCACCCTCATTCTCCGCTGTATCATTAAAATAAAAAGGAAACTCCTCAAATATTATTTCATTTCATCAACTAATTCTATCAAATTTCAATAGATAGATAAACAGATCTAGAATTTCGTTTTGTTGGGGGGGGTGGGTGGAGGAAATTGGGTTAGGGTAGAACATAGGTTATGCCCATTTCTATCTATCCAATGCAAATAGCTTTTGACTACATAGTTATGATGATTATGTTAATAATGAAATCCACATAGACGATGAATAGCAATTGCACCTAAATAAAATATTTCATGACAATAAATATGAAGGAAGCCACATATAAAGAGCATGGAGCTTGCAATACAACATTCATAATCATTAATGTCAGGTTTTGAAGAGATAGTGGAAGATGAGAAATTTGAAATCCCTTTCTTATTAAAGCACAGAATACACCAGCAATGACTATTACTTACATGGCACCAGACCAAAGTACAATATATAAGTAGAAGTTTCTCTGTTCCTCCTGATAAAGCACTGTATTGGAGAATCCCGAGGACCCGGCTATACATACACATAAAAAAGCAAAATGCGCAAGCAAGTCTATCAGAACGAGGAAGAGATCAGATTAGAAACAGAAAAAAACTAGAGGGAAAAGAAGAAAAAAGATTAGGCCGGGGAGGAGGGAGGGTGAGAATTATTACCTGCTTCAATGAGATAGGAAATGTGAGCCTTCCACATTGCTCAGGAGTTTTGACGATCTCCTTCGCAATGGCCCTCCATGATTTACATACTGAAGCACAAAAAACAATGACCGCCCGTGCAGGCCAAGATGTTTCACTTTCTTCTACTCTCCGGATTATGTCCAAAAGTAGTTCAGGTGGTAGATTTGCCCATTGTCCCTGTTGTATAGGTTCAAATGTAGGTAGAGGGCCGTCAGGAGCAATATGTGACTTTGACCGACTGTGCCATTGCTTGCCTTCTGCAACTCGCCTTGATATGCTGCCCATGCCATCTTTCATCTCCTTCAATTCACGAACTATGCTTTTCAATGACATGTTTGCTCAGCATACCAATCTTTCTTCCAACACAAAACTGCACAAATAGAAACAGAATTGATTACTTCTATATTTTAGGGGTAGGGAAATAGGCTTTATCTGAATCTGACCTCCAAATTTCTGATACTAACAAAAACAGAGGCCCATAACATAAACAGGTAGTTGCTCTCAACAAATATGTAATGCATGCAAATGTAGCTGATAGGTCCAATGCATTGGAAACCATAACTAAGCCAATGCCAGCATTAACCACCGGTTCACATCCATGATAACAAGGTTTACACACATCAAAATTAATTGTCGCGCGAAAAGCTCAAAAATAATATCTTTCCCCGTTCCCATCAACTGTCCTCGGTCATCAGAGGGTGTTGAAAGCTTTTCTTTCCAGTTGTTCTGATTTCTTTGAAACTTTATGTAAGTCATATAATTTCACCCATTCTGCCACCAAATTCAACATAACAAAACGGAAATTACATTTTTTTCATCAGGGTTTCAAACCCACCAGCTGTAGTCCTCCTCAAATTCTATGTAAAAAGTAAATTGTAACTACTTGCGGAGGCCATAGCCTCAGCGATCTAAGAAGAACCAAACCCAAAAATCCTTCTGTCATCCGGAATGTAGGATGATGAACCATAAATTTCTTGCAAAAATAATATAAAAGGAACCAACCTGTGAAATTGAAGCCAAGAGCGAACAGATCAATCGCACCAAGCTAGCTCAAAATATCCAGGAACTTGGGACGAAAATCTTAAGAGAGAAGAAAAGCGATCAGTATTAGACCCTCTAGGCTCCGGATCCAGGAATGACTATCAAATTGGAGAAACACGGCCAAAACCCAGAAAAGATGACCATGTGCTCTAAATTTCTAGCGGAAAATAGAGGATCGAGTACCCATCGCTTTCTCCGGCAACTACCCCAACACCACCGGCAGAGTCCAGCACCACCGCGACCTCCACCACCGCCTCCTTCACGGCTCCAATTAGCGCCCCCGGAATTCTCTCGCTTCGCTTAAATCGGATCCAGCCTCTGTTTTTTCACCACCTTAATTTAGTAATCTGTTGCAAAAAGTGAACCATAATTTAATGGAGGGAATCTAGTGCCGCGATGCATACCTCTCCCGAACTCCAACTTTCGCACACGTGGCGATCATGTTTCTGTTTTCGTGATTTGGTTCGACAAAAATAAAGTTGATTAGGATCAAGGAATCAGATCAGGTTTTTTGATTTTGCCCGAGTAATCGGATTGGGTATTTAAATAGGTAGATATATCGAATCCCACGCTATTAGTTATAAGGATAAATCATGTAACGCCAATTTATAATTTTATACTAGTTATTTATTAAGTAACCAATCTTTACTATAATTTCCATGTTTGTTGAATTTAAAACCATACTTTCCTTGGCTGCTCCATTATGATTAGAAATGTAATATATTATAGCAGATATTTAATAAAAAAAATATATGTTTTATGGAGGTTTCTTAAATATTTTTTATATTTATGTAGTATGTTATACTACATAAAATTAGTCAATATGAAAATGATATGTGTACAAATTAACTGTTTTTAAATTTATTTGAGAAAATAAAATAAATTATATTTATATTTAATAAAATATAAAAAATTATGTATGTTTGTCACGTCAATATAATATGGCATATTCATGTAATATCATAGAATTCTTAATATTTTATATTGAGTCAAATAACCTTTTGGCTTTTACTTGTATGATTGGTCAAAACTAATTTCAGTTTTAGTCTATTTAACAGTCAAGCTTGTTTCCAAAACTAGATCAAATAGAAAGCCTAGTGAAGCTCAATTACATGCTTGATATTGAATCGAATCATGGATGAACAACATTACTTTGTCGAAAGCAATTAACTTGTATGGCCGTTTCATGATAAAAATAAATAAACAAGAAAGAAAATACTAGTGGTGTAATGGTTGCTGACATGGAAATGGAACACCCAACAAGAAGATGATATTAATTCCTCCACCTGTATAGCAGGTAATCCGAAAAAAAAAAAAACTTTAACATTAAATTAACAAAATGAAATAAGAAGGAGAAATGAAAGAGAAAATATTTGAAGAGTAGGGCCAGTGAGAGGAGAGGAAGCAACCAAGCAAGTATGGTGGAGGAGCGTGAACTTATTCATTTGAGAATGGAGGCAGCAAAGAGGGGTCACACTTGCACGTGCTGTAGCCCCAATGACATGGGCGTTTTTCTCATAATAGATGTGCCTGCACTATTCTTCAAAGTGGACCATAAATTTGTAGACTTGGTGTATTCAACTTCTTATCTAAACCACATTGGGGATTCAAAATAAGATGCTTCTTCTTCATTGTGGGGCATGCCTGCTCAAACTCACTTCTCATTTGAAACTAGATCTTGGACACAAGCAGCTGGCATTCTTTCCCTCGCTCTTCATTTTTATATATGACTAGATAATGTTTCTTTTATTTTCTTTCTTTTGTCAAACGGCTTTGTTTAAGAAATTAGATTATGATTTAAACCCAATACGTTAAATCCTCACTCATCGATCTAAATGCATGACAATGGCTTTTGTTGCTTATCTGTTTTTCAGTTGGATATATATTTAGTTATGCTTCTTTTACAATTAGAGTTAAAATCTGGAAAGGAAAATACATAGATAATCAGAAAGTTATAAAGATGTATAATATGTGGAAGAAAATAGATGGTCTGAATATACATTGCATATTTTTATTCTTCCCACCCAATTTTTGCAAATATCATGTATATTTGTCCGTGACCTTCTGTCCACTTGAATCTATGGATACTCCTTCATCCCCAAACTTGTATAAAGTCAAAAAAGGAAAAAAGTTCATTATAAACGTGAAATACGGAAAAAGTTAATACCTATATTTTGTGTATAATTGATAGTATTATAGGATGCAATAAATTAGGATTAGGGAAGCATAGAGCATGTCAATGTCAGCTGGCCGCGACACACGTATCCACATATCACCTTGTGTTTGGATAGAATTTATGTTTTGGGTCCCAGAATATCGAATATGCCAACTAATATCCCCCATCAACACGGGAATATCGTCTACATCATCTTATGCCTTTTTCTATTTCTTCTCTAAGGCCAACTTATGCCTTGTAAAACTCTAAAGTTCTAGCTCCTTCTTTTTTTAACAAGAAAAAATAAAAAATAAAAAAAGAGTTAGATAGCACATTAACTTGGAGGTAATTAAACTATATTAAAGATGATTTTTTTTTTATTCTTTATGTACTTATATTATTATTTAATCTTAACCCAATACGCTTTACTAATTAAGATTAACATTTCATGCATAATTTGATGTACTTGAATATCATCTAACCTAATTTACCGAGGAAATGAAATAAAAATGAAACTTTTAATAAACTTTGCACAAGAAATTTGAGCTTTCATCATATACCTATATAAGAAATGAAAACTGTTTCGACCTTATAAGTAAATATAAGAGTAATTAGATGATTATTCACGATAACACCTTCTATTTCTATAAAACCTAAGCTATGTTCCAAATCAACGTACCTAATATTTTACTATATATAATAAGTCTTAATTTTTTTTGCTGTGAATTTACTATCATAAGTAACTTTTCTCAATCACATGGTAGTTAATTCAGTTGTTTTCTTTGATATTTCCAGATAGAGGTGGGGTCCTACACAGTCAAATGGAGGCATTATTCACGCTTTTATTTAACCCTTGAAGTTGATGTAGTGCTCTGCCAATAGTAATCTAAACATTGACACCAAACAGACCTTCAACAAACTGTCGAAACTTGCTTTGCATGTTTCAGTTATGGCAAGTCACGAGAAAGCGAAATGACGATTGGTGATATTAATTGATTTGGATTTGCTTTTATCATATTTTCCTCTCTTTGTCATATCCTTCTTTTTAACCCTTCTTGTTATAATTATCTTAGGAGCCCTTGTCTGCTTATTATTTTGTCGTTTCATTGCATATGCGTATTGGAGGGATATAAGGTGTCGTTTCATTCTAAAAGCATGTGTAATAAATTTCAGAAACTCCAGTGAAATAATATGAAATCAAAGTTATAGAAAAGTGAGGATAATGGTGCACAAGTTAATTAATTGCACATCTTGTTTTTTCGCCCTGCTGGTCCGAAATTGCTTTGACCCGGCCGGTTTGAGCTGGACCGGCCCATTTTCTAGCTCTAAGTAATCTGCAATCTGCATTTCATTGGCTTTTGTCATGAGTATTTACTACCTTTAAGAATTTTTTTTGAGGTGTTCGTTATACCCTGATTTTTAATTACTTATATAATATTGGATTATGGATATAAAATACAAGAAAAAGTATATAAGGAGGTATTTAAGAATATTCTGTTATTTAATATGATAATTGGGAGTGAATTTCAACTCTTGGGTGGCATTGGAATAATATGATAGTGTAATCTTAGATTACTTTGCTTTTGTAAGAGAATTTATTAAATTATATAATGTAATCTTGGATACAGTCTATAATCTAACAGCCGGCAAAATCTTATTGGGAAGATGTTGAAATTTTTGTTAGTGTTAAGCAGATGAGTTCCCTTTATTTTTGCTGTTATGCCCCTCCCTCAAAAATTAAACAACACTAACAAAAAATTTCTTACCAAGAAAAGAAAATTACCAGTTGTCTATGACACATGGTGCACCCTACCACTTAATATCAAAGTTGAGATGTTTAATTTTCTGATCTAGAATGAGTCATTTTGGTAGAAATATCAAAGTCAGAAGGAAATTAAGGGTGATTCATGAGGTTGGCCCAATTGCTGAGAAAAACAAATCATTTCAGCAACACAGGGACAACGTTGAAGGTATCGCGTAGTCATGTGCAGAAGACAATGGTCCTTACATTCCTTAACTTGGAGTTTGACATATCTTAAAACTTGTGTTATTTATTTCCCGCGAAAATGAGTTTGGTCCCAATCAAAAGAAAATCCATCCATGAAGCGTCATAGTAAGGATGCTCGCCTAAAACAAGCAAAATTTTTGTTAGAAGAAGGTAACATAGTTTAATAAATAATAAAAGCAAACCATTGTTTGAATTACTATCTGGACTTAACCATGAATAAATTGGTAATAAAGAGCTAGAATCTGATATGTAGCCAGGGATTCAGTGGGCAGCACACACAAGTATATGTATATCTCTAATCTCTCCCCGAGGTGACAGTTTACCATCAAGACATTACAGCAGTAACCCAACAAAGCATTTCCTTTCAATTTGATTATAGAGGGAATTCTTGCCAATAACATCACCCTTAAGCCATTACTTCTGCTTAACGATAAAGCTTAGCCAGTGTATGCTAAGACTTGTTTGGTCCTATACACTTGTCACTTTCAGGTCAAATTTTGATCCAATATATAAAAAATGCATAAATGAAGAAATAACTAAATATTGATCTTGGCCTAGAAACCTCAACCTCTACGCCAGTCCAAAAGGCTTTAAGTCCTTATCAGTATATCGCTTACAAGCTTTGATGTACAGTCCCTTCAGTTTCACTACCTAATCAGCCTCAGTTTTCTTTATCCTTTATTTAATAAACTGATAACCAGACCAACCTTCACAGAATTCATATAAATACTTGTCGAACATCTTCACCTCCATGTCTCATCCATAAAGAAAACCAATCAAAGACAGTGAATAGAAATTGTTCTAAGAGGAACAGAATGGCTGGCTTGGGCAGTTACATAATGTTTCTCCTGTTCGGGATTCTTTGTATAATAATCACTTCTCCAGCTGAAGCTGCCATAAGGAAATACCAATTTAATGTGAGTCAGATAGGTTGAAAGCACCATCTTAATTAAAGAGAGTTTCTTTGAATGATTTATTTGATGCCATTTTGTTCTTCTACAGATTCAATTGAAGAATGTGAGTAGATTGTGCCATGCAAAGCCCATGGTAACTGTAAATGGCAGGTACCCAGGGCCAACTATTTATGCTAGGGAAGGAGATAGAGTGCTGGTCAATGTTACGAATCATGCACAATATAACTTGTCAATTCACTGGTAGGCCAATTTTTGCATAACAGAAAAAAAAAAGTGACGTTTTTTCATCTTCATAAACATGTTTCTAACAACCATATCATATGGTTATTAACTATAGGCATGGACTAAAACAATATCGCAATGGTTGGGCGGATGGGCCAGCTTATATCACACAATGTCCAATTCAGAGTGGAAGCAGCTACACTTATGACTTCAACGTTACAGGGCAGAGAGGTACATTGTGGTGGCATGCACACATTCTTTGGCTGAGGGCCACTGTGTATGGTGCTCTTGTAATCATGCCTAAACCAGGAATCCCATTTCCCTTCCCAAAGCCAGCCAGGGAATTTGAAATTCTTCTTGGTCAGTTTAAAATTCTCGTTTTCATCGTCCAAAATTTCATCTGGTTTTCCTCTAATTAATATGAAATTTATTACTATATACAATAGGTGAATGGTGGAACAATGACGTTGAAAAGGTTGAAAACCAAGGCAATAGAATGGGGTTGCCACCAAATATGTCAGATGCACATACAATCAATGGGAAGCCGGGACCACTCTTTCCTTGTTCTGAGAAACGTAAGGAAAATTTGCCCAAGTTTGTGATTTAGTAAAGGAAAAGTTATCACAGGGCCAACAGCATTTGGTTTTTTCTTTGTTCTAAAGAAAACTAAAAGTCCTGAGCATGCAAGTTTACATTGTCCTAATTATTCCCATTTTGTTTTATGTATTAGATACATTTGCAATGGAGGTTGAGCAGGGCAAGAGCTACCTTCTGAGAATCATCAATGCTGCCCTCAACGACGAGCTTTTCTTCGCCATTGCTGGTCACAACGTGACAGTAGTGGAGGTTGATGCAGTTTACACAAAACCATTCACCACTCAAGCTATACTAATAGCTCCTGGCCAGACCACAAACGTTTTGGTCCAAGCAAACCAAGCTCCAAACAGATACTTCATGGCTACAAGGGTGTTTATGGATGTTCCACTCCCAGTTGACAACAAAACTGCCACAGCTATACTTGAATACAAAGGCATCCCAAACACCGTTCTCCCTATCCTTCCCCAATTGCCTGCTAGCAATGACTCAGCTTTCGCTTTGAACTACAACAAGAAGCTACGTAGCTTGAACTCTGCTCAATACCCTGCTAATGTTCCCCTCAAAGTTGATAGAAACCTCTTTTACATTATTGGTTTAGGCCAAAACTCTTGCCCCACATGCGTGAATGGAACCCGGCTCCTTGCTTCCTTGAACAATATCTCTTTTGTGATGCCCCAAGTTGCGCTTCTACAAGCTCACTACTTCAACACCAAAGGGGTTTTCAGAACTGATTTTCCTGATCGCCCTCCAAAACCTTTCAACTATACCGGTGTGCCGCTAACGGCTAATCTTGGCACTTCCACAGGCACAAGAGTTAGCAAGATTGCCTTTAATTCTACAGTTGAGCTAGTTTTGCAAGACACCAATCTGTTAACAGTTGAATCACACCCATTTCATCTTCATGGCTATAACTTCTTTGTTGTTGGAACTGGAGGTGGTAATTTTGATCCTGCTAAAGACCCTGCTAAATACAACTTGGTAGATCCTATTGAGAGGAACACAGTTGGAGTTCCCACTGGTGGGTGGACAGCAATTCGGTTCCGCGCTGATAATCCAGGTAACAATTCAAATCATAGGCTTAGTTATTGATTATTGATACTGTGACCATTTTCTGCAATCACATGTTTTTCTTATATGATTGTGTAGGTGTTTGGTTCATGCATTGTCATTTGGAGCTGCATACTGGTTGGGGGTTAAAAACTGCACTCGTTGTAGAAGATGGACCAGGACAAGATCAATCTGTTCTGCCTCCTCCAAAGGATCTTCCACGATGCTAGCCACCATTTGGAGGGTTGATTTGTAATTATCATCTCCTGCAAGCCTTGCTGCAAAAGTTGCACAAGGTTTCAAAAATTATGAGATAAAATCCGAGGAAAAAATGTAAGAAAAGATTTGTATTTGAGAATGTAACTAAATTCCAAAACATGTACTAAAAATAATAAAATACTAGTTCTTTCCTTGTTACTTACTTCCTTCAGTAACGCTTTCATTCTTACATACTCTAACCTCTATACTACGTAAATCCACCATATGAGTAGTGCTTTTCATTCTCACATAATCTTTAAGCTTAAGTTAAGATTTCCAAATCAAAAACCCTAATATTTTATTCACAGGAGGGGTAGTGGGTACTCAATGGACGCATCATTTGGTTAAGGCCTACCATTAATACCTACAGAATCATGCTTTGTCATCTTTCAGTTGCCGCCAAATCATGATAAAACGAAATGACAATTGTTCGTGCTAATTCACTTTGACTTGTTTGAATGAATCGTCAAGATTATCATTAAAATACTTTTCGCTTAGAATTTTTTTTTGTTAATTGAATCCTGATTCGCCACCCAAATCTTAGCGTGCAATTTCAGGGTAAAAATTTAAGTAAGATGATATTTAACAATATAAAATGCACCCAGTAATGTGGTTAAGATTAAGTTTTTTAATTTTGTTTCTAGTCAAAGGTTAAACTTAAATTTATCTCAAAAAGTAATCTTTTACAGTGACCATATGTGCCAGTAGATACTCTCAATACGATTGAGGTCAAAACATTCAAGAATAAGCTTTAATTTTATTAATTAAGCTGAAATAAATTGTTAATGGTGTTAGGGCCAGTTTGCTTAGACTTTTAAAAAAAGTACTTTTATAAAAACTTTAATAGTTTCAAAATTAAGATTAGATCAAATTTAGCTTCATAATTTGAATTCCTTATATTTACTTTCAAATTAAGCCCAAAGATGTCAAGCCTAAACTTGGTTCGGCTGTATTCCAATAACCAAGGGTGCTTTGGTAGTTAGGTAGACACAACAAAGTTCACCAACGAACACATGAAGTATTTCATGAAGTAATCATTTATACTCACCACTGCAAATTACACTGTTAGTGCGTATTCTTTACCTAGATATTCACGAACTAGTGTTTTTGTGGGCAGAAAACATAGCATGGGCCGTACATTTCTTCACTTGAAGTTTCATACATGTTAAAAACTTTAGTTCTTTTATTTCCAAGGAAAATAAATGCGGTCCCAGGACAAAGATGATCCACGGATGAAGCATCATAATAAGATGTATGCTCTAAAACAAGCAAAATTTCTTGTTGAATCAGATAAATCCACGAGTGAAGCAAATTCTGAGCTGGATCATCGTTTATACTCAACCATGCTTAGTGTTTGAACCTGAAATTGCCATGGATTCAGCGGGTAGCACCCAAGAGTGAATCTCTCTCTACAGTGACATTTTACCTGGAGGGCATTGCAACAGAAACCCAAGGAAGCAAGTCCTTTAGGGGGTGGATAGTTTGCAAGGGAACCTTTTCCCTTGCACTGTCACCCTTAACCCATTACTTCTCCTTAACGATTAAGCTTAGCCAATGTATATGAAGGTTTGTTTGGTCTATTGTACCTCTCACTTTCAGCCCAAATTTTAATTAAAAAAAATACTGGAAAAGATAAATAACTGTACAATGTCTCTGAAGATCGTTCGAGCTATAGCAATCTCAGCCTCTACGGCAGTCCTAAGGCATTCAAGTTATCAGCATTTTGCTTACAAGCTTTGACGTAAAACCCCTACACTACCTAATCAGCTTCAAGTTTTTAAATTTTAATCCTCAACAAATTGATAGACCAACCTACATTCATACATATAAATACTTGACCGTATTCCCTTTCCATGTCTCATCCACAGAGAATAAAAAATTGCGAATAGAAGTTGAAGATAATGGCTAACTTCGGCAGTTTCATATCTGTGCTAACCTTTCTCTTCTTCGGGTTTCTTGGCTTAATCTCTATTCCAGCTGAAGCTGCAATAAGGAAATACCAATTTGATGTGAGTCATATGGGATAAAAGCAGCATACTAAATCAGTTTCTTTGAATGCTTTATTAATGGCATTTTGTTCTTTCTACAGATTCAAGTGAAGAATGTGAGTAGATTGTGCCATGCAAAGCCCATTGTAACTGTAAATGGGAGATATCCAGGACCAACTATTTATGTTAGAGAAGGAGATAGAGTGCAGGTCAATGTCACAAACCATGCACAATACAACATGTCAATTCACTGGTAGGCCAATTTGCATTGTCAGAGACAAAACTGGAGTAATTATGTTTATACATGCATATGGTTGTCTCTCAACCAATTTATTTGTTATTAACTATAGGCATGGACTTAAGCAATATCGTAATGGTTGGGCGGATGGACCAGCTTATATTACACAATGTCCAATCCAGAGTGGAAGCAGCTACACTTACGATTTCAACGTTACTGGGCAAAGGGGAACATTATGGTGGCATGCACACATTCTTTGGCTGAGGGCCACGGTTTATGGTGCAATTGTTATCATGCCTAAACCAGGAACCCCATTTCCTTTCCCGCAGCCAGTAAGAGAGTTAGAAATTCTGCTAGGTCAGTTCAGTTTAGGATTTTTGTGCCTAAAATCTACCCCAGATTTAGTTAAGATTTGACGTTAATTTGACTTACTTGTACAATAGGTGAATGGTGGAACAAAGACGTTGAGGAGATTGAAAACCAAGGGAACAGAATGGGATTGCCACCAAATATGTCCGATGCGCATACAATCAATGGGAAGCCAGGACCACTCTTTCCTTGCTCTGAGAAACGTAAGGAAAATTTGCCCAAGTTTGTGATTTTGTAAAGAAAGCTATCACACAGTACCACCAGCATTTGGTTTTCTTTGCTCTGAAGAAAACGAAATCCTAAGCATGCAAGTTTACATTATCCTAATTAATTCCATTTTTGTTTCATTTATTAGATACATTTGCAATGGAGGTTGAGCAGGGCAAGACCTACCTCTTTAGAATAATCAACGCTGCACTCAACGATGAGCTATTTTTTGGCATTGCGGGTCACAACATGACAGTAGTGGAGGTTGACGCAGTATACACAAAACCATTCACCACTCAAGCCATACTAATAGCTCCTGGTCAGACCACAAATGTTTTGGTCCAAGCAAACCAAGCGCCAAACAGATACTTCATGGCTACCAAAGCTTTTATGGATGCCCCAATCTCTGTTGACAACAAAACTGCCACAGCTATACTTCAATACAAAGGCGTCCCAAATACTGTCCTCCCCACCCTTCCCCAATTGCCTGCTAGAAATGACTCAGCTTTTGCTTTAAGCTACACCAAGAAGCTCCGCAGCTTAAACTCTGCTCAATACCCTGCTAATGTTCCCCTCAAAGTTGATAGAAACCTCTTTTACACTATTGGTTTAGGCCAAAACTCTTGCCCCACATGCGTCAATGGAACCCGGCTACTTGCTTCTTTGAACAATGTCTCTTTTGTGATGCCCAAAATAGCGCTTCTCCAATCTCACTACTTCAATATTAAGGGGGTCTTCAGAACTGATTTTCCTGATAGGCCTCCAACTCCTTTCAACTATACCGGAGTGCCGCTAACGGCTAATCTTGGCACTTCCACAGGCACAAGAGTTAGCAAGATTGCCTTCAATTCTACAGTTGAGCTAGTTTTGCAAGACACCAATCTGTTAACAGTTGAATCACACCCATTTCATCTTCATGGCTATAACTTCTTTGTTGTTGGAACTGGAGGTGGTAATTTTGATCCTGCTAAAGACCCTGCTAAATACAATCTGGTAGATCCCGTTGAGAGGAACACAGTTGGGGTTCCCACTGGTGGTTGGACAGCAATTCGATTCCGTGCTGATAATCCAGGTATGCTCAAATTAGAAGCTAGAACCATAGGGTCACAGCATAAGCTTATGTTATGATTGACTGATATAGCAAGCATAATCTGCAATGACATTTTTTCTATATATTGTTGTCTAGGTGTTTGGTTCATGCATTGTCATTTGGAACTCCATACTGGTTGGGGGTTGAAAACAGCATTCGTCGTAAAAGATGGACCTGGGCAAGATCAATCTGTTCTGCCTCCACCAAAGGATCTTCCCCGATGCTAGCCATCAGAGGAAGTATGAGAAACAGGGAATTTGTGTGGAACGGTAGTGTTAATTGTCATTGTCTGCTAACCCTTCCTGCAAAAGTTGCAGAAGGTTTTTATGAGATAAAATGAGGATTGAAGGGAGATTTGTTCGAAAACGAAAATGTATTCAAAATTCAGAAGATGTAATAAAATAATTGTTCTTTTCTGGTTTCTTCCTAGAGTATGCGTTTCATTCTCATGTATTTATTCCTTTTAATGAAATCAAGGTAAATCTGCGTGTCTGATACAAAGCACTTGTCCAAGCCAGATCATTCAGCAACTAGCACTAGATTATGATCAAATCCTGACACAAACTCTAAAATTTTAAAATCTTCTAAAATATCAAGTAAAACTGGCTCAGCTTCATCACTAGAACTACCTAATCCAAGCCTGCCATTTTTACCAGATCCCCAAACCCACAAATCTGCGTTTGATGTGAAAGCAATGGAATGTGCACGCCCTCCTGTAACTGAGATAGGATTTTCCCCTGCTAATGCATCAACCAAAGATGGAAGGTTATGTGGCCCTGCCCTTCCAAGCTGAGAACTCTGGTTCCATCCCCATGAAGCAATGCTTGTAGACCCTCCACTAACATCTGATGCAGCAACCTGGCATATCGCCAAGGAATGGCCAAGACCTGATGCTATAGAAATGGGACAGAAGTTTATGTCAACGGGAAAAAACCCCAAATCTTGTCTCATTCGGCCCAACTGGCCATAAACGTTGCTCCCGCAGCTTAAGAGGGTGCTATCACCTGTATAGGACAATCAATTCTTGGGAAGAAATTGGGTGCATTTGTAAGTTCCCGAAAAAGATGAACGTAGATGAATGTTACTTACCGCAAAGAACTAGAGAGTGATCGAGCCCGCAGGCAATGTCCACAACTTCAACCCCAAGAAGTTCTTCCACCATGCAAGGTTCCCATACTATTGGCATGTTATTCTCCTTCTCTATTCCTTCTAATACCCGCTTTTCAGCAACTTCCAGGTCTGAACTTGAAATTTGTTGTCTCTTTCCAAACATGCTCGCATTGGAATCAAGTGGAGAAGTCTCCATGTCATTCCCCATTTTTCCTATCCTACCATCAGCTGAATAGCCCCATCCAAATAATTTTCCATCCACAGTCTGGGCAAGAGCATGCCCCCAACCGAATGACACCTGTTAAAGAAAGAAGATTTCAGGGAATCTTGAATTTCTCCAAACAAATAAACGGCTAAGCATTCTGTGTAGATCTCCGACTACAATCCATTCAACTACAACGTAAGCATAAATTACCTTAGCTATTTTTTCTCCTGCAAGTACTTCAACTTTGGCGGGTGCAACGGCCTCAATGATGTCTTTCCCGAGACCAAGTTGGCCACGTTTAGACTTTCCCCAAACCCACAAAGAGCCATCATCTCCAATGGCTGAAGAGACAACGCCAGATGCAAATGCAGCACAGACATTCACCTGTTCTAGCCCCAATACTCTTTTCGGCTCATTCCATGATTCTCTGCTAAGATTTTCAACCGTAAATTACCTCGTCCTCACACATAATTAATATCCAATGTAAAATGAACTACTATCCATCGTTACAAGTCTTACCCACTGAAAATTATAAGCAAGTAATTCCCTTGATTTATCGTTCCCTTATATGCAGAATATTATCAATTCGGAAAAAAAAAAAAAAAAAACAATTTTATGCCGTGGGTTAAAACAGAAAGCACGATTCTTCTTCAATCAGAGTAAAATCAGAGATTGTGATTTACCGAGGGGAAAGGCCACGGCCGAGCTGGTCTTCATTGTTTCTGCCCCAAGCCCAGAGGTGGCCGTGGGAAGTGACGGCTAGGGAGTGGTAGTGTCCCGCACTAACGCTAACTATATCAGAAGGTAGACCACGAATGCGCGTAGGCTCGTATGCATCTACTCCAATACCCATCTGGGAAGTGGGCAATCCAAGAGCTCCTTGGCTGCCATCTCCAAAGCTCATCACTGTTGCGCGGGTGCTGTTGCTGCTCATACATCTTTCCCTGCTGTTCAGAACCCACCAATTCTCGAAACCACCTTCGACCTTCACTTTCAGCCCTCTCCCCAACTGTCGTAATCTCAACATTTTCTGATCACCGGCTTTTTGAGTTTTCCCCCACAGCCTGAGTGACCCAGCGACAGCGTTTGTCCGAGAGGCACTGCATTGCTTGTCAGTGTTTTTTTGTTGTTGTTGTGTTTTTGCTAAGTTGTTTGTGAACTTGTTAGAATTATTGGGCTTCCTAATGGGCCACTTGCTGGACTCATTAGTTCCGCAATTTGGGACATATTGGCCCAATTACTGTAGAAAAATTTGGGCTTAGCTCATATAATCTATAAGCCCAAATGAGTGTAAAAAAGAAAAACAAAGCAGATAGTTGGATGGCAAAAATATTAAAAAAAAAAACAGAAAAAAGGAGCTGAGGCGGGGTGTCGTCTTGTCTGGTGACTGGTGAGGTGGAGGGCGAGGTAGTTAACTGGAATATCCGAATTTCCACGCGCACAACGGCATATGCAGCCAAAGAGGATTGTATTGGAAACTAACTCTTTGAAAAAAAAAAAAAGTTGCAGTAGGCGAGTGTACTAAAATTTGCGACTTTGATTATAGCAAAGCGATATTGGGAAGCAGGGACGCAAATGGCGATGATTTCCTCGCAATTTTCTGTCAACACTATGACCTTTCCCAATCTTCGCCGAGTCAACAGGTTACTCTCTCATCAACTGCAACTAACATTTGATTTATCCCAAATTATCGCTTCTCCTTCGTATTCAAGTTACACTTTCTTCTAATTTTTGTTTTTCTCTGCCAAATTTCAACATTTTCCCCCTTCTGCTTTATCTTCTCTGTTTCTGGGATTTTTTTTTCTTTTCTAAAATTTATATTTTGATTTCACAACGGTTGGAGGTGGAGCAGGTGTCCGGGAATGGCATTTGCAAGTGTGAGCAACAAAGAATCTGCCGCTCTGGGAGTGCGAGTTACAGAAGGGGAAGGAAATCTACCAAAAGTTGTGCTTACTTCAGCGGCTGGTAGGTGCGTGATTTCTAAGCTGTATTTGTTTCTCTTCCTTCAGTTACATTCGGACATTTATGTATACACCTTTCTTTGTTGTATCATTTTAGGAAGGTTATGCTATAAAAGGTCAATTTTTATTTCAATTTTCAAAACTCAAAACTTTATACCTCAAATGAATCTCGGCTTTCGTTTGTGATGGAAGCATGGCTTTGTGATTACTGATAAGCAAAAATCCGTTCCTGGCGTCTTCCTATCCTGGTTTTGCATTGCATCGCTACACGGACTTTGTGCGTGTGTACGAGTCAAAAATTACGGAGAGTATATAATGAATTTATATCATTTTAGGAAAATTTTTGTTTGTGTTTTTATTTATTTTACCCTCTGTAACACTTATGCTTATACTGAATTGATATTATGCATATAAATTTCTCAGAGATGATTGAATCTTCAATTGCAGTGAGGCTGAAATATACCTATTTGGTGGGTGCATTACATCCTGGAAAGTTTCAAATGGCAAGGACCTCCTTTTTGTGCGGCCAGATGCTGTTTTTAATAAGAAAAAACCAATAAGGTTGTTGGCATGTATTCATACAACTCTCATCTATCTTACCTGTTCGTACTTTTCCCTATTTTTCATTGTTCTGAAAATTGATTGCTTTATATCAGGTTTTAGCTTTGAGGTAATTGTTACTTCAGTTTTACAATGTAGGTTCATTTTGATATTTATAAGTTTCCTGTTTTTCCCATCAAGCACGTATTTTGAATTCTCTCATTACATGATAATTTTGGATACTGATTGTTTTTCTGTTGGGATAGTGGAGGCGTCCCACATTGTTTCCCACAGTTTGGCCCTGGCCTAATACAGCAGGTATAGCCCTCTTCTCTTGCCCCTTGTCTGTTAAGGTCCATTAATGCTGTTTCCCTGCTACTCTTTAATAAAATGCAGAATATGTCAAAAATATAATGGAAGCAGAGGCAATCCAATAGGGGCCAGCCATCTAGATTTCTTTTCTCAAATCTATGTTTACTGGTGTTTGCAAAGTGATGCCTGGGTAATTGTGGTTATGGCATGCCCTCCTCATACTAGTTAATACAACATAGTGATAGAGACTCAGTTGCTGCCACTTAGTTAACTAAACTTACTACAGTCACCCATGTCAAGTTAATGAACTTTTGATCTAGTCAGGATTGAATAGCATAGTAGTCCCCTCTTTTGTCTAGTTTTACTGTGAAAGGATGAAAAAACATATCTGGTGCAATAACTTGATTGAGCCACGCTTTCTTTCCAGTTTCCATCTCGTACCAATATTTTGTGAGAAGTATTTACTTGGTTGAGTAATTGACAGCATGGGTTTGCAAGGAATATGGACTGGTCTATTGCTGATTCTGAAAATGTGGAAGGAAATCCTGTTGTAACTTTAGAACTGAAAGATGCTCCTTATAGTCGTTCTATATGGGATTTTGGCTTCCATGCTTTATACAAGGTTGGTTACTTATTTTCTTCAAACAATGTTCACTTTTCAGATACCTGCCCTATATGAAAATGGAATCCCTTAATTCTTTCTTTGGCAGGTGACACTGGACACAAAAAGTCTTTCCACTGAGTTGAAAGTTAAAAATACAGACAATAAGCCATTCTCATTTACTACTGCCTTGCACACATATTTCAGAGTAAGTGATGCAGTTTCATAATTTTGAATAGTTAGTACGGTATAGCCCAATGAGATTTCATATCTGTGCATAAATATAGATATAATCCTGTATTGGCGTTGCAAGATATTTGAAACTAAGTGAAAAAGGATTCCTGGGCAACAGAGGAGCCACATATAAAAATGAGAAATTCAATATTCAATTCATAGTATGCAATTTTTTTTTTGAAAAAAAAAAATTGAATAAATTGAAATTAAGCCTCATTCTTAACTTGTGAATTAAATTTTCTTGCTTATACTCGCTGCTGAAATTTGTAAAGTTAACCAGTCCAGCATTGCTATGCAGGCTTCTGTGAGTGGTGCATCAGTGAAGGGGTTGAAAGGTTGCAAAACTCTAAATAAAGACCCAGATCCTAAGAATCCATTGGAGGGTAAGGAAGAAAGGTCTGTATCATAGTCCTTGTCTTACAATTCTTGTATGAGAATAGAAGTGATACATGCTGTATTCATTCAGTCGCCAATTTTTGTTCCTTTTTTCCAAATCTTTTTCTCATTATTTATCTTGTCCTTAATGCATAAATTAATTATATCTCAATATAACTCGTGATGTAAACATAAAATTTCATTGAATAGGGGAGAATCAACTCTTGGCATTGAATATCTTATTTTAGCTTAACAGACAGTAAAAGTCTTCACAATACAGGGATGTGGTTACTTTCCCTGGATTTGTAGACTGCGTTTACCTTGAAGCTCCAAATGAGTTGCACCTTGACAATGGCTTGGGTGATGTCATATCTATCAAGAACACAAAGTATGTAATTCAAGACTCCTATCATGATTTTATTTGGTTTGCCAATGTTCATATATTTTGTTTAAATAATTATTTGGTTTACCAAGGTTATATTTTATATATTTTCTTATTTTCACTCCTTTTTTTCTCACTCATGCAGTTGGTCAGATGCTGTTCTATGGAACCCATATCTCACAATGGAAGCAAGTTACAAAGATTTTGTTTGCGTTGAAAATGCTAAGGTAATTCATTTAACAACTTTCTACCAAGGGAACAAAGGCATACCCTGCTGGGTGGTGCGCATTGTTCCTGAATACAGTCAGCAGACTGGTATTGAATTTAAATAGACAAGTCATTTTTGAAAATACCCCCAAACATCCTGCACTAATGCACAGTATGCTGATTCATAAATTCTCAGGCCTTCTCTCTTGATTCTTACATGATTTTAATTTTCCATGATCATTCAGCTCGCAAATGTCCAGCTAGATCCAGGACAGACTTGGACAGCCGTGCAGCATCTTAGCATTGCTTGAAGTGTAACTGAGCTTGTATATCATCCTTTTTTCTCGTATGTTACCTTAAGCTTTCCAACTCTGAGGAGCAAAGATAAAAAAAAAATTTCTTCTTATTTTTGCTTTTTCTTTTGTGGTGCTGGGAATGGGTGGTTGTTCTTTCCATGAACAAGGATTATGTATATACTGATATTTTACAATTCATATTGAACCACTACTAATCATCCCACACCAAAATAGCCCCCAAGCTAAATAAATAAAAAAAAAGGTTAAAAACTGATCATGTTGCTGCTTGACTTATCCAGATCCTGAACAATCAGAATATTGCCCCCTTGCTAATTCCTTCTCAATCCTCTAGATTAAGTAATAAATCCTCAGTTACAGGTCCATACCCTTCTTGTGTTAGTCTGCTTACAATTTGGTTCCATGTGTCATAAACCTCTTTGATTTGTTGGAGAGATCCAGCCCCAGCAAGAAACTCGTGAATAACCCCATTCAGGGTTATCGTACTGCACNGTGGCGCTGGGAATGGGTGGTTGTTCTTTCCATGAACAAGGATTATGTATATACTGATATTTTACAATTCATATTGAACCACTACCAATCATCCCACACCAAAATAGCCCCCAAGCTAAATAAAAAAAAAAAGGTTAAAAACTGATCATGTTGCTGCTTGACTTATCCAGATCCTGAGCAATCAGAATATTGCCCCCTTGCTAATTCCTTCTCAATCCTCTAGATTAAGTAATAAATCCTCAGTTACAGGTCCATACCCTTCTTGTGTTAGTCTGCTTACAATTTGGTTCCACGTGTCATAAACCTCTTTGATTTGTTGGAGAGATCCAGCCCCAGCAAGAAACTCGTGAATAACCCCATTCAGGGTTATCGTACTGCACCCTGGAGGATTCAGTAGTCCCCTGTGTTTGATCTGGCTTCTCACTTGAGCTGCTTGGTTCCATTCTCCCGCCGCAGCATGAATGCTTGCCAAATGAATATACCGACCCCCATGATCAGGGTCCAATTTAATCAAGATCTTCCCTATATCTTTGCCAAGGTCAAGATTTTTGTGCATGACGCAGGCATTGAGCAATGCCCCCCATACTGCAGCATTTGGCTTTAAGGGCATTGCCTCTATAAGCTCCTTTGCTTCCTTCAACAACCCTGCGCGACCCAGAAGGTCTACCATGCATCCATAATGCTCTACTGAAGGGTTTATCTCATAAACAGTTCTCATGCTCTCAAACATCAACTTTCCTTCTTCAATCAGTCCTGCATGACTACATGCCGTGAAAACTGCTGTGAAAGTGATCATAGTTGGCTTGATTCCTGCTTTCTGCATTTCCATAAACCAATCAAGAGCTTCTCTTCCATTTCCATGGATTGCAAAGCCACCAATTATAGCCGTCCACGCGCAGACACATTTCTTCTCCAACTCACTGAACACTTCCAAGGCTTTTGGCATTTCACCACACTTGACATACATGTCTATAAGAACACAACCTAAAACTGAATCTATTTTTATTCTATTTTTATGAATATAAGTGTGAATCCACCTTCCTTGTTCCAATGCTCCAAGGCCCGCACATGCAGATAGAGAGCAGCTTATGGTTATACCATCAGGTTTAATGCCAGCAATCAGCATTTGCTGGAAATGAGACAAGGCTTCCGTGTTCAGGCCCACCCTAACAAAGCCAAGAATCATGGTTGTCCACGAGATCACACTCTTCACTGGCATGGCTTTAAACATCTCATAGGCCATGTCTACGTTTCCACATTTTATATACCCATCAATCATTGTATTCCAGGAAACAATATCTCGTTGGGGAAGTCTATCAAATAGGTCGTGTGCAGATTTAGTGCTGCCCAAAATTGCATACACACGAATCAGGGAGTTTGTGGCGTAAATCTCCGAACCAAAACCCCTTTTTATGATTTGAGCGTGGATTTGCTGGGTTTCTTCCAAGGCTGAGAGACTAGAGCATGCTTTGAGAAGGAAAGGGAAAGTGTAAGCACTGTGAGGGACTGAATGATGAAGCATTTGATGGTACAAAAGCAAAGCTGCTTCAGGGTCATTGCTGTTTGAGTATGCTCTAATCATGGTGTTCCACATGAGAGTATTGGGTGTGCTTATTCTGTCAAAAACCATACGAGCATACTCCAAGTTACCGAACTCTGCAGATGCACATAAAGATAACAGCTTGCTTACTGCTATGTGATGCGTGACGCTTCCCTTTTTCCAAACTTGGCCATGAATCTGCTTTAGTTCTTTCATGTTGGAACATCTATCAAGCAAAGTCAGAATATGGTCCTCATTGGATTGTTGTAAGGGTTGATTTGATGGAGTTAGCAGCACAGTTGCCATTATGTTCAATGAAATCAAACTAGCCTTGAAAGCACAGTAGAAAATAAACTGGGACAAGCAAAGAAGACGCTTTTGTTTTTGTGGCTTTATATTCTTCACACGAATTGGGATAAGAACTAAGATACTTCAAATTCAAAAAGGATATCCTCTTTTTAGATGGGAAAAGTGAAAATTTGGATTTCTTTTTTGGCTGTTACCATATACACATGGTGTCACTTTCAACATTGACCAATTATTACAAAACAGAGTTTCGTTTTGAGCAGAGTAATTGCTAATTTGCAATTGAAGTTTCATTAGAAACGCAAATTGAATAAACCCAGACAAATATGACAAAGACTAACATAAAAAATACACTGGGCAATTAACTCTATTAAGGAAATTTAAATGTCATGAAAAAATCGTATCAATTAACAGAATTGTTCCTAACAAGCCAAAAACCATTAAGCTGTGAAAGTAAGGGGCACAACCCCTCGCTGGGCTTCCGAACCAAAAACAGAAGCAAAAAGAAAGCAGCTTTACAAATTACAGGCTAGAAGCCAATCTGTGAGCTTGGTCCCATCAAGAAGTGAATGTTGCAACGAAGCACACCAATAGTACAATCAGCACCAAAACCCCAACCCATAAGACCCATTTTCTGTTCCTTTTCTTCATCTGCTTGGCATAGTAAAGACTATTAGTTCCACCATGAATGAAGTTACTGGCATTGGCTACATTCTCTTCAATGTCATCTATCTTTTCGCCTTGTGTCTCAACCAGAACAGCCATGTCAAGGAAAACCTGGTGAAGCTTGTTCAAACTTCTCTGTATATCTCTCACAGCTTCGTGCCTAACCTGGGTATCCATATCAGCCTCTGTTTTCCCAGCAAATGACTCAACTTTAAGACTCCCTGAAATCACCTTCTCCATCATCTCCTCGCTTGGGATCTCCCCTGTTGCAGAATAGTACCTTCTCTTGAGATCTTCCTTGTGATCAGATAGAATCTTGTCTCTCAAGGACTGAAAATCATTCATCATGTCCCTAAGCTTGACCCTCAAACCATTTGTGACTGAAATCCTTGTTCTATCAATGGGAGTTCCTTCTTTGTAGGCTTCTGATATTGTGCGATTGTTTATGTTGGATTGATCAAGCCCTTGTAGCCTTGCCTTAATAATCTTTGCTTTGCGAAGAACGGCAACCATGTCAGATTCCATTCGGTCTCTTAGCCCGCGAAGAACTTTGGTACTGTGGATTGATTTTGTCTCTTCATTCAGGTGTTGAAGATCAAATAAGAGATTGGTAATCTCTTCCATTTCAGCCTTGATCGCGTCAACTTCTTGAAAGAACAGAGACAGGTTCTGGTCTTCTATGGGGTTGAGTTGCCCTGCTTCAATGTCAAGATCGGCTTCAAGGTCCTTTTGCGCCTGTTTCTTCAGTTCAACATAACTTAAGAACGAATTCGTCATCAGATCATTCATCTTTGCAGAATTTTGCAAAACACCCACCTGGAAAGAAACAAAACCCAGAACAAATTTCATGAAACCGGAAAAAGGAAAGAACCACTAATAGATACCACTAGAAATTCGAAATAGTTGTGGGTTAGTGAGAAGAAAATTATACCCTTTATACAGATTCAAGAAATGAATCAAATCCTCAACAAACGCAGATTTTTTTTCTGAAGCGATGCTCCAAGAAATCTAAGTTAAAGAAAACACAGACATGATGTCAGTAGTTAGAGATAGGAGAATAACAAGGAAGGCGCAAGAATCTGTCATGAACAGAACACGAAGAAAAACTGGGAGACCAAAACTAAAAATGTAAACTTTAATCGGTTCTTAAAAAAATTATCCATGGAAATACGTGGTTCCAGAAAGGCGTTACGAATCAACAACAAAAACACAGAAAAACTACTTAAACAGATGAGTTTGGGAAAAGTACTTTTGGTTTCAGATTTCTAAACCTTCAAGAACGGTTAGAAATGCTATCTTGCCCACAGTCAGTAGAGTGAGGAACAGAAACATGACAATAATCTCGTAGAACCTTGAAGAAACCAAAGTGGTTGAGCCGGAAGAAGCCTTCTCTTGGGTGCTAATGATCGATCATTTCATTCTCATGGTGTGTGCGTTGATGTTTTTGAGAAAGTGCTTGGCTTATGAATAATTCAGTGAAGAAAAAAAAAAATCTTCGAAGCAGTTTTGAAAGGGGTCGCTTCGATATGAGTGTGGGTTTATCAACATTCTGTTATGTTTAAAACTAAAAATTTGAAAATTTTTGTTCAGAACCATAGCCGTTGGATAGGAGAAAGGCGGTGATTCCGGCAAACGCATCCTTTAGGCTCGCTCTGAAAGCATTCACTGTTTTGATTCCTCTATTTTTTTTCTTTTATTTATTTATTTTTACTTTTAAAAAAATTCAAAAACTCTAAAAATAACTTCACTCCAAATTATTTGATCCCTTTTTCTTTCTATTTTCATTACACTGGGTTTTATACATTTTCCCATTTCTTTTTCTCTTTTTCTTATTTTTGTTATGATTATCTGCTTAAAAATAAAAGTTGTAATAGTTTTTTTTCTAATTTTTTTTTTTTGTAAGTTTCTAATTCTAAATATTTTGATATCAATCCAGGTTGTATTTTATAAGAGAATAATAAAATGTTATCAAATTTTATCACAAAATAAGCTTATGCAAAATCAAACTATAACTTGCAGATGGAATTTTTATAAATTATATAAATAAATAAAAGTGATAGATGATGTCATATATGGATTGCCTAGCTTGTGGATAAAGTTCCAATTAACATATTAACACATTTACTAATTCTATAACATGATTGCCTATACATTTAATATCCAAACATAATTTGAAAATTAGAACGTGCTCTTAATACTCAATTATTATTAAAGTGAATATTAAGTTAAAATTATGCTTCAAAATTAGCCATAAGTTGTAGCATTTTTTTTGGTTACATGACGCTCTTGTATACTATTAAAATTCCTCACCACTAGACTAAATCTAATAGCTTATAAGTTGTAGCATTTAGATATGGTTTAAGAATAGTTTTCTTTTCATTATAAGAATGACTGTGTGAAAGATGAACAAAAGATAATTTATGAACCACAACAAAAAAAAAAAATTAGAAAAAGAAAAGCTTTTATAATTAAAAAGTCAATATCTTTTAAATTTTATTTTTTGCAATGAAATAATTAATTGCTGTCTTTGATAATGTATCAAATTTATTACACCCTTTCATATTTTTGATCCATTAGAGTTAAGAAGAAAAAAATATCATTTATTTAGAATATGTGCTGTTTAGACTTTAATGATGTAAGTTTTGGTAATGATTAAGGATGGCTGGATCTTTCCTTCTCTTGATGTTGATATTGAGAATCATCATCCAAGAATTAGTGAATTACCATGAAGCAATGGATGCTTTACTTGCTCACGGAAGAACTAATGAACGAGCACACGCAATTATAGGATTTTCCCACTTTCCTTTAATATTAAAAGTTTCATTCCAAAAAAAGGCCAAGTGAACTACGAGGAAATACCAGCACAGTGCATAACAAAATAAGAGAACACTGAAATTTTAATCAATCATTACAAATTTAACAAAGACTTGGTACCTTTTAGACACATCAGTTCAGTTATTTTAATTTTAATGGACATATTAGCCTCAGCTTTTTTTCTTTTGGAAAGAAATATAAATAAGTCAGCATATTCTTTTTAACTATGTCTCCGATGGCGTGCTTTGTTGTTTGGCCTCTTCCACCTCAAGCTTCCTTAACGTTGATGAACTCAGCTTATTTTCACTTGATTCTGCAGAAAGCAGATCTACAACTTCAATCTGCATAAGATTCACAACATCAAGGCCTAATATTTGACAAAATCGATATGTAAAAGGAAATGTTTATCTTCTCCTAACTTGTCTTGTTTCTATATCAGAGAATTATAAAGAGATAACGTGCACAGATTGGAAACTCGGACCTTTAACTGCGAAAGGCCTCTTTCAGCTCTTTTCCTGTTTACTGCCAATCCACCTGGTAATGTCTCTTTGCTGCAAGAGAACCAACTCCAGTTAGTCAATAGATAACGCTGTAACTGACAATGGACCAAGAAATCACAAAATCATGAGAACAACGGACCAAGAAATAAAAATTTATACGCACCTCAATATGCTACTAAAGTAAGACTGTAAATACTACGAACATCAAGGTTGTGTATGAACCAGTAGCAATGAAAACACATTGGGATATTTAACTTTGTATGAGCTAGAGTCATATAGATCTAAAATTAAAAGCACACTTCATACCACTACCTTAAATTTAAGACGACATAAACACCAGACTGACTAATTACAAACCTGACAACAATAGCCTCCAAATTTTCGTCTGTGATGGATGGGCCATAGGGATCTGTGATTTTTACAGCTTGTACTTCCAGCTCTGGCTTGATAGACTGCATATCATTTAAAATAAATATTAAGTAGCATTAAAATCAGAAAAAAGAAAAAGCTTTCTTCACATGCATCCTGAAAGAACAAACTTTTTAGGCAGCTGATGGAACATGTATGAGGATGCAGATTACTGGACCATCATGCATTATCTCACCAAACTTATCTACCCACATATAAAATCTAGCAGAACAAAAACTTCACAACATGGATATCCTGCTGTCAAACAGACAGCAAAAATTGTTTGAAAATTAACCCCTCCCTTTGTATTCTACATTACAACATGCATAATGAAAAGTTTGAAATTTTCTAACCAACACTTAAAACAAACAAAGAAAGAGTCACAGCACAGGACAGTCCTCCCATACATTAGTACATAAGAAGCAGAAAGCAAACTGTCACTGTTTGGAAGACGTACCTTTATGTAATTTTCAACATTACGTACCCTTTCCTCAATAGGCTGTATTAATTCAGATAACTGCAAGTGTGAAACAATGATCATGTAAAGATTTTTCACGTCTAAAAGTGAAGGGAAAAAACAAGATTGTCCTCTAGAGCCCAGACATCAGGTGATCTAAGTGTGGTTAATAATTTCAAGGAATAAGCTGTCAATCTGTTAACAACCCAAGATGGAAGCTTAAACACATAGAAAACAAAAGATGTAGCTCCAGTAATATTATTGGTCTAAGCAAAATCCAATTTCCAAATGACTAAACGAATTAAGGTAACTAAAGAGTGCCATATATATAGGGATGCTCTTCTCAGCACTGTTTCAGCCTAATTACGAGCTTAATTGACCATAACTAGAAGGAAATTTCATAATATCAACGCCCTCTCCACTGAAATAGAAGAGCTTACCAGCTTCTTTGCGAGCATAGGCCCATCGCAAACTCCAATCACAATCCGACGCCTTGCTAACTCCGCCGAAGCCTGCATTCAAGTTTCAATCTTTCATAAATACAAAAGCGAAATCGGGAAGAAAAGTGCACAAGCACTCAAGTAAAGATAGACCTTGAGAAAAAGGCGGTGGCCGTCATGCAATCGGTCAAAGGTACCACCGTTAACCACAGCTTCATACGAATTTGGCGGAGAAAGCTTTGGAACAACCATCGGATCATCTTCAACCCCCATTGAATTCTCTCTGCGAAATTAGCTTCAACTTCAAGCAAACGCTATCACCTGTGAACGCGAATTGGAAACCAGTCAACCATATATAAAAGTTAAATTTGCCGCGGGTAGTTCCCAACAACCTGAGCGCAGCTAACCCTCGGATCAGAGGGGATATGCCCAATACACTCTCTGTGTTAGATCCAATGGCTGTTATTGAGTATAAATTATATACCAGAAATTTTCTTTTGGCGGCCAAGTAGTGTGTAGGACCTCAAGGTAAATTGCACCAAGACAATTTTTGGTTTTGGATGGTAGCATTTAATCGAACGGTGTTTTTGACATCGGTTTCGGTGGAAAGTTAACACCGACCCGAGTGATGAGAGGTTGATATCGACAACGATCGAAACGATGACAAGTAACAAACCTAGACGAAATCGTGCTTGACGAGGTTTAGCAAGTTCAGGTGCAATCTGCATTTGAAGTTTCTATTTCCAGTTTCTACCATAGGTATGCGGAAGTGATGAAACGACGTAGTTTAGTTTCGAAGGAATTACCTCTGAAGACAACAGCTAGAGCTTGAGTCTGGACCTGGTTTGCCGACGTTGGCGCAGGTGGCTTTGGGTGGAGAATGGAGAAAGGAAAGGTTCAGCACAAAAATGAATAAAGGAGTTCTGAGATTCTCAGAAAGTAAACAAAATGCGTGTCTCACCTAAACTCATCTCATCTTTCTCGAGAATGACCAAAAACAGAAACTTCAACTCATGAACGAATGGGTTATATAAAAAAGGAAGAATCTTTTTGATAAGGAAAATATCTTTCGAAAAAAGAAACTAATAACATGATGATTAATAATTATTACGTATTTATAGTCATATTTTTCTTTCAATTTAATTTTTTTTAGTAATTTTCCCATTAAAAAAAGGAAAGAGTAAATTTGCTCCGAAAAAAGAGATCCTAAATAATGTGTTCTTCTTTTCTTTTTTGTAAATAAAATTTTCAACTTTCTCGCAGTTTCTTTACATTTATTTATTATTCTGCTCAAAAGAAATTAAGACTCCAAAAGGGTCCATTTTAATGCAAAAGCTCAATGCTTTGATGGGTTTTAACTACTACCACAATGCTCAAAGTGTTAAAGTAACAATTAATACACAATCTGCATTTGAAGGAATCACGTCTGCTTAATTGTAGCAAAACACTCGTTCAAGAATTCAGTGAGCTGTGACAAATACACGTCGGGAAAAGTCCTGTAATGATCAACATGGGGGGATAATCCAAAGTTGAAGGACTTTACTCTCCTTCCCATCTTTCTTTGCTCTTCAATGAACAATTCTATTGACTGAAATGGAACCACTTTGTCAGCTGTACTATACAGGTAAAGCTGAGGCCAAGGCTGGTGCTTCGCCAGGTTACAGACGATCTTTGTTAACCTCCTGTAGAACAGGCAAGAAGTATATGCTAATTATTTAGCCTGCATATTTATACTCTCCAATTAAAACAAACGTTGAAAGTAGATGCATATCCATGGAATGAAAAATATGCAGCAAAATAAGACTGCAGAAGACACTTACCCTTCCACATCTGGCAATTTTAAAATGACGGAGAAGAGCTTCTCTAATAGTGATAAAACCACAATTTCAATTGTTGAAGGTTCCTTTTGTTGTATCTCCGATGGGTTAACTTCACTTTGTGATTTGGGCGTGTATCCCGCCTCAACTACAGGTTGTCCTAAAGAGCTGCGTTTCTTCAATATAGCTGCAGAAAATCCTGCAGCCCAGACCTACAAGATATAGAGGAAGTCAGGGAATTACGTTACTGTTAAATTCAGAGGTAAGCACTTAAGGCCAAAAAAAGCTTAGCCTACAGAGCAAAATGAATTTAAGTTAAGAAAACTGGCTTGGACTCTAAGGTGACCTCCTTTCCTCTAAATAACAAAGCAGATGGCTTCAAATCTAACTCATCACAAGCGTCTGCGCATTAGTTAGCAATGATGCCTATATCGGAACAAACTTTTGAACGCTTACAAGATGTTTGGAATGATTGAGACTTAAAAAACAGAGCAGAACCCTCATACTTTCTAGACGACATTAGAATACCATCAAAACAGAGCCTTAATGTGACTTGACACCCAACTCCTTTGTATTCATGTACTTCAAAGCATGGAACAACCCAATGACACATTTTAGTCCCATATTCATACGTTTCACTATGTATTGATACGGTTGTCCTCACATTCAAAGGCCAGATATGTTCAACTAAACATTACATACATAAGAATCCCACTGTTTTATGGTATGGACGCAAACAAATAGTCATTTTCTATTTAAGGACAACAACTGAAGCAACTTCTAGGACGTTCTCACAGAGTACGGACACATCTTCAGCTTTATTTTAAACCAAGCCAGTTCAATGATGGTGATGATGATGAAGAAGCCTCCATAATACAGACCAAAGCTCAAGCACTTCAACATATTGCAGATCAGCACTTGCAATGGAATAAATGAGAGATTTGCAAGGGAAAGAAGAATACTTCAATCATCTAGGTATCCAAGATAGAGAGAGAGAACACTTTGTTGAGGAATTCATAGAGCATGGAAGTACCAAGCCAGGAATAAGACCAATGCAGGTGAACAAAAGAAAATGGACGCGAGAAATTCAAGCCCTGCATGAATGAGCTTCTCTTACATATAGCTAAAAAAATCCTAGCAGACAAAAAAAAAACTTATTTCCTTCTAAGACAGAATTTTGATCTTCTATACTGATGGTGTGATTCGACACATTGTTTGAGAACCAGTAACATAATTTTCCTTCTGACACAATGGCACAATATAGGGCACAGAGAAATCTCTATTTGGATAAGCACTCCCTTCGTATAGAGAGAGGGTGAGGAGAGGCTTTTCTCATAAGCTATATGAGAATGTCTAACAACTCAGGAAATATTACAGCAAAAGAAAATACTCTTGCACAGTTTTGTCAACCACATTTACCACCATCCAAACAGGGGCAATAAACCCTTAGAGTTCCAGAAGAGGCTACAGTTGTTAGAAGCCCTTTTTCTTTGTCCTGTTCGAAGCCAAATTGACATGCCATTCTCTTCACAATTGTAGAGAACGAGATGTTAAAATATTATCTGTTTTTTCTCCTTATAACATTATTTCCGATGTTACATCCCGTCTCTCAATCAAGGGAATGATATTATTGAAGATTACAGTATAAAGCATCATTTATTTTGATTCAAGTGGGCACATATGTGAAAATCAAATAAACAATTCAAGTAGGTCAATAAGAGCAAGCAGAAAAAGTTCAACTAGACTGCTTCCAAATCCAAACCTGTGGATTATAAGGTTCGGCTCCTCCTGAATCTACAATGCATCCTTTTATCTTCTCCATCAGATTCTGTCTTAGCATTCTGTCAATAATGGCACCATAGCTGCAAAGAATTAAATAACAAACCATCACTGACACAAAATAGCGCAAGAATAGATTACATTTATGTACATTATTACTCAATATGTAGAGTAGAAACCGTGATGCTAGTGAAGAGCTCAATCAATTGACATACGTAAACCAACCAGTATTGCTAAAAGCGTGAAATATCAAACACCGTTCTCTCCCATTATCTTCCTTCTCTGATGCCCAAGAAACTAGCTCATCAGCAAGCTCCGAGATTCGCCTCTCCACCACCCGCCCAAGGTCAAAATTTAGCAACTCTTTCACATCAACGAGGAATGTGACCGCGTGAATTCCCCTTGAATTGTACCACTCCACGTATCTTTTCAGGTGCTTTGTCTTCGCCCCAAGCCACCCTAACAAAACCACCGTCGCAACCCGCTCTTTGTCTTCATAAAAACCCACATTTCCATTAATAGCACTCTCCGTAGCTCGGTTCCACACAAATCCTCCGGCGTCTGAGTGAGAAATAAATGGGTTGAACTTATTCGTCGGAATCGAAAAGTTTAAAATTTGGGAAGAGGTTAGAGAGAGGAAGAACCTGTAGGGATCTGAATTTGCAGAAATAGGGGAATACGAAGAGTGCATCAAACCGGAAGGGAAGGGTCTCCTGGGAGGAACGCGTTGGTATGAAGGGACAGGGATGGGACGGGTGGTCTTCGAGGAATACAAGTGAGAAGATGACGTCGTTTTATGAAGCAGGTGACGACCCAGAATGGGGGAATTTAAGAACCTCAAATGAGCTTCCATGGCGGAAAATGGAAACAACAGGATTCCAGATCGAGTTCTGGGGCTTCGTTTTCAACGCCGATGAAGAGGACGCGACTAACCTCCCGATCATCGAAGACAAACACAGCCTAATGGCCCTAAACTCTCGGTTCCGCCTTACGCAAACGGCATAGTTGTCTATAGTCACACTGGTAATAGTAATACTAAATACAGACACTGGTCAAACTGATAAACGCAAACGACATCCATCTTTATTCAAATCTGAAACGACATCGTTTTCGTCAAATTTCATAATGTCCTGTTTGCTGTTTTCCAAACGGAAGAAAAAGACGAAACAACAAAAATCTCATCTGGGGATGCTGGACTCTTGGCTTGGAGTCCGCCACAACACTCTAATGACTCCAACCATAGAAAGCTTCTTGGTCTTCATTGTTGATTTTAAAGCCCCTCAAAGTCTTGCTTGATTTAAACCTCCTCATAAAGTTTCGATTTTTCTCGAACCCACTACAGAATTGGTTGCCGTATACGAGTCTAAAATTTTCAATGTCTTCTATATGTGCTCTATCGCCTTCAGTCAGATTAGAGCTTACAAAGAATAGAATCATTGCGCCATTGCCTTTATATCACCGTGAGTTACAAAGCTACAACCTTTGTTCTGTCTGGTTGTCTTTCTTTATTTTTTTTGAGATATTATTATCTGATTTTTGGATGCTTCATCATAATTGAAGGAAGCAAATGTGAAATGAATAGGAGGGATTTTGCTGCTTTTGCAGTGAAAGGAATTGTGGCTTCTGGAGTTTCTGTAATGGGTTCCACTTCGACGGCACAACCAGCCCAAGGTTAGTTCTCATCAACCTTGTTAGTACTATTCATTTAACCAAGCGCATGGACTTTCTCATATATATACTATTCAATGCCCGGAAAACCGTTCAATCATTAAGCTTACATGCATGGCCCCCGTTTAAAATATATATATATATTACTTTAGGAGTTGAAAGATTACCATACAAGGCAGACGGGTACAATTATTGGACGTGGAGGGGTCATAAAATACACTACGTAGTGCAAGGCGAAGGCCCTCCAGTTGTTCTTATTCATGGTTTTGGGGCATCGGTATTTCATTGGAGGTTTGTTGCTTTCTGCCCATTTTCCATTGTGCCATCAAATTTATGCATATCTCATTTCCTTGTATTTGCTTAATTCAAATGTAGCCAGAATGTGAAACTGATTTTTCACCTGAAGAGAAAATAATCACCTTGGAAAGTTGTCTGTAGCTGCTTAATGTCATAAATGAAGGAATAATGCTGATGTAGGTTGTTAAGTGCTAAGATTTCAAGTAGATTTGTTAGTCTGACATAATTCAACTATTATTGCCTTAGTTCTCTTGTTGATATTCCTTTATCTTCATTTGCATTTCAACAGGTATAACATTCCAGAATTGGCTAAAAAACACAAGGTTTATGCTGTAGACTTGCTGGGATTTGGGTGGAGCGACAAAGCACTTATTGAGTATGATGCCCTGGTGTGGAGGGATCAAGTGGTGGATTTCTTGAAGGAAATAGTAAAAGAGCCAGCAGTTTTAGTTGGGAACAGGTAAGGACAATATTTTACAGAACTAGGTCAGGCAATAGTTCAAATGTTAGATTCATCATTATTCCCAATATTTCCACATGTTTGAGGTACTTGTTTGCCCTGCTCATTTTTCCCCTAGTTTTAAAAACATACCCTGTTATTCCATGCTCTGGTTGCATTATCACTCTTAAGGCATTCCCCAATAATTGCGTTATTTGCCTTCAGAAACACATACCCTGCACTATTTAGCAAAAGATAATTTCTTGAGATTATTTTCACTTCAAGCAATTAGTTATCATGTTGCAATGTGTCAAGTTCAAAGGAAATAAACCGATGCTTTGTCTGACTTTTCCTTGCTTCTAAGCTGTTTGGTTATACAGCATATTCTGTGGTTAATTACTAATATGTTGTATTTGTTTCTCATCATCTTCGGTGTTGCACTGGTAGTTCTCCTTTTTCTATGTAATAAACATAAAAATATGATCTTTTTTTTCATTAAATGATAATTTTTCAGCCTTGGAGGATTTAGTGCTTTGATTGCAGCAACTGGGTTGCCTGAGCTTGTCAATGGAGTTGCTCTACTAAATTCTGCAGGACAATTTGGGAATGGAAGTAGTGAAACTAAAGAATCTGAAGAAACTCCTCTACAGAAGTTTATCGTGAAGCCATTGAAGGAAATTTTCCAGCGTGTAGTTCTTGGTTTTTTGTTCTGGCAGGCAAAGCAACCAGCACGAGTTGAATCTGTCTTAAAAAGTGTAGGTTCCTTGCTCACTTGCTTCTTCAACGCAGGTCTCTTATAAAGCATAATAGGTATCTAAAAAGTGTTCGAAATATTAAGCACTCAGTGAGCATACTTGTGTAACTACAATGGTACAGTGTCCTTGTTCTAAGAATCGTTTCTATGAAATAGACTGGAGCTTCCCTCTTTGGTGGGACAACTTATTCCCCTTTTGAAACTTCCTCCTACTTGGCTATTTTCTGTGCCGAGTTTCCCTAATCCAATTGCTTTCCATATAAATTTAGTGGCATCATATATATGTTTGATTGCATAATTTTTCTGTACAGGTGTATATAAATACTTCAAATGTGGATGACTATCTTGTGGAATCTATAACAAGGCCAGCTGAAGACCCCAATGCTGGAGAAGTTTATTACAGGTATCTGACCATGTGTCCATATTGGTTATCCTATTCATGTTAGAAAGTTTCAATTTTTCCCACGCTCTATCAATGCAGATAACCAGAGAAAATGCTTGTGCACTAGACCAGTAAATTGGCCTTCACCATAGCCTAAATGGAGTTCTGATTATATGTTTTTCTTTTTCATTTGTTTATACTACTTCATCCATTGTTTGTCTACAGGTTAATGACACGCTTCATGTTGAATCAGAGCAAGTACACCCTAGACGGTGTCTTAAGTGAACTATCTTGCCCTTTGCTGTTGCTCTGGGGTGACCTAGACCCATGGGTTGGTCCTGCTAAAGCTAATAGAATCAAAGAGTTTTATCCAAAAACAACTTTGGTAAATTTACAAGCTGGTCACTGCCCACATGACGAGACTCCAGAGCTTGTGAACAAGGCCTTATTGGATTGGTTGTCAACTCTAACTCCTGAAGCGTCTCTACAGACAGCCTGAACATGGATAATGTTATAGCAGAGATTACTTGACCAAGTTTTGTGGTGCAATTTTCAGTTATATTCATCACGACAAGATACATGTATATACTAAAAAGGGGGAGAAGGGGAAACAAAAGACAGTAAAAATAGACTTTTTATGATCACCATCTTATAGTCTGCTTACCTGCAGTTTTTAGGACAAAGGATTACTTGTATACGATAAATTCCCATTGATATAAACGTTGAAGAAAAAGCACACCAAGTGAAGAACTAGCAATGTCGCAGGAATGCATTTGAAGGATATAAAAATCTTAACAGCTATGTTTGGACTTCCAAAAGAATGAAAGCAATGAAAAGTAATGGGAAATCAATTAAAATTTAAAACCAAAGTGGCATTATTTTTGCCATCTGCATCGTCTTCTTCTTCTGTTAGACCTTTCATAGTTTATATAAATAATTGTTTGAACTTCAACTTAGTCCATATTCATTATTAACTCAAGTAACTGCTCGTTCAACCAGGAAAGAATTGGTACTTTTCTGAAAGTAATGAATTTTCTAAATGCAATAAAAGTGGATTTTTGGAAACGTAAGCATACCCCATTTGATATTCTAAAACGTGATCTTGACTTTTATGCACTTCATTTGGCTTAGCTAGATAAGTGTCCAGCCAAGACAAATCAAAATTTCAACCCCTCATCTCTGCACAAACTCACTTCTTCTTCTTCTTCTTTTCACTTAAATCTGTCTTTAATGGCTGAGAAAAGCAAGATCCTGATCATCGGAACCACGGGATACATCGGAAAATTCCTAGCTGCGGCAAGCGTAAAAGCAGGACATCCCACGTTTGCGTTAGTGAGGGAGAGCGCAATCTCAAATCCTGACAAGTCAAAGCTCATAGAAAGCTTCAAGAGCTCTGGAGTTACTCTGCTCTATGTCAGTACTTGAAATAACAAAAAATTCGATGTTATTCATGCCATAACTAAGTTTAAAGTTTAAACTAACTAATCTGATCCTTCTCTCTTTTCCTGCAGGGAGATCTCACTGATCATGAAGGTTCTGGTTAAGGCAATCAAACAAGTTGATATTGTAATTTCCACCGTAGGTGGAGAACAGGTGCCTGATCAGGTGAACATCATAGCAGCAATAAAAGAAGCTGGGAAAATCAAGTTACTTAGCTGGCTAGCTCCTCTTTCTACTTAATAGTAACTTTGTTTTAAAGAATTGCTCTACCTTTCTGTTGAGCTGAATTAATTGCATAAAGTGGTAATTTTTGTGCAAGCAGAGGTTCTTGCGATCAGAATTTGGGCTTGATGTGGATCGTCACAGTGCAGTTGAGCCAGCTGCTAGCTCTTTCGAGGCCAAAGCAAAAATCCGAAGAGCAACTGAAGGTGAAGGGATTCCCTACACTTACATCTCTGCTAATGCCTTTGCTGGGTACTTCTTGCCCAATTTAGGGCAGCTAAATGCCACAGTTCCTCCACGGGACAAGGTAGTCATTCAAGGAAATGGAAATGTCAAAGGTAACAACACTAAGAAACAAACACACTTGTTTTCTTTTATTCCTTTTCTGTCTATTACATTCTTGCTATTATTGCTTCAGGAGTTTATGTGACGGAGGAGGACATAGCAAGTTACACCATCAAAGCAGTGGACGACCCAAGAACTTTGAACAAATCCCTCTATATAACACCTCCGGCTAATGTTTTAACATTCAACGAGCTCGTCTTTTTGTGGGAGAACAAGATTGGCGACACCCTTGAGAAAATTTACGTTCCAGAGGATCAACTTCTTAAGAACATCCAGGGTAAGTAACTAAGTAACAACCTCTCGTCAAGTCTTCGCTGCCGTGAATAATAAAAAAAAATCTACAGTCTCCATCATCTCAAATTACTATAGGTGGATGGTCTTTGTTTGTGTCCCTTAGTACAACCAGATAACCAACAAGTCAACAAACTAATTAATCTAGGATACTAACGTTGTTTGCCCACTTAAAAAAGTTTAAGTGGGTTTGGTTAATGTTTAGGAAGGTTTCAGTTAAATTCAAATGTTTATTAAACTAGGCATGTTTGATTTTTTGTGTTTTGGGGTTTATGCAGAGTCTACTTTTCCTTTGAACCTGCTGTTGGCGATATGCCACTCAATGCTGGTGAAGGGAGATTCCACATTGTTTGAGATTGATCCTTCACTTGGATTGGAGGCTTCTGAGCTTTATCCAGAGGTGAAATATACCACCATGGACCAATATTTGAACCAGCTTGTTTGAAGTCATATACTGCTAGTGCTTTACCAATGCCAATAACACCAGGGTTTCTTCTACGAATAGTGACTTCATCTTGTATTATGGTTTCAAGAATCCTTCTATATTGTATTCTGTATTGTGGTTTACGTGTAACTAGCACTTTCCACTTCTTAGATATATCCTTCTTTAGTCCTCTCTATGTTGTGTCATTGTTATTTTATAGCTTCGTGATAGTGACGGGCATGCCAATGCTAATGCACAAGAAAAGTCAAGGCTTCATTTGAGAAAAGAATAAAGAAGTAAAATTTTTTTCTTCTATTATTTACATGTTATATATAAAGTATAAACACGAAGAAAGAAAAAAAAGAAAAGAAGAGAATGTAAAGTTACAGAATTATTCATACTTTTATTGGTATGATATTTAAGAATAATAGTTTTCGAAAAGTATAAATGAACATTCTTTTTTTTATTTATTTAAAAAATTAAATTTAGTAAAAAATAAAACAAAATATTATTTTCGCCTCCTAGCTTTTCAAGTAAAGAATAATCGACATCCGATGTTCGGCCCTGTTGGACCGTCCATAGCTAATGTTTTAACAAATGTTTCTTTGTTTAGAAGCCCAAAAATTATGGGCCATTCTTATGTCAATCCAATAAAAATAATTATATTAGGCCTAAAGGGGACACACCAATCCGAATTATTATTTGGTGTTAGGAGATTGGCAAGATTCGCAAGGCCTCGAGGTTAATTCACTAATAAAATATATTTTAATAAATTATTTATTAAAATAGAGTATTATATAAATTATTTATTAAAATAATATATTTTTAATTATTTTATTTATGAAATACAAACAAAACGAATCGTATTATTTTAGAGTAAGATAATTTCTTTTTTTTGCATATTTATTAATAATTTAATTAAAATTATCTTAAATTTATAAATAGTTTATAAACTACTCTATTTATATAAATACTTTATAAAATTATATTTTTTTAATCATTTTGCTCGCATTCAGACTTGAGCATTTTGGGTAAGTAAGAGCACTCAATTGAGTTCAGACTAATGTAATGTGGCAAAAATTCAAATTAAAAGTCCTAACGAAGACAATGAATGTTTCTGCAGAGGCCACAAATTTTGAAATTGACCCCTCTTCCGGCGTGGAAGCTTCTCTGCTTTATTCCGAGGTCAAATATACGGCCATTGTTTATTTTATCAACATCTATGGACGTTAACCTTGACTGTGTCTTCTTCTTCTTCTTCTTCTCCCTCCACTATCTACTTATTTTATAATTGAAATAGGTATTTGTTCAAATTTAACCTTAGACTAGCCCACAGTCCATGTTCTCTATTTAGTTTACGACCTTCAGTTGCTTAAACCAGAAAATAACAAGTAAGAGAAAATAAATGAATTTCTTGAGTGGATTAAGAGTTGATAATATAGAGTTTCTTATCGTTAAGGTTTACCATATAAAACTATATTATCTTCCAAATCAAAGTAGGATAAACATGGCCAATCCATAAAAGCAGATAAAATTTTGAGATCTATAAAGATAAGCATAATAAATTGTCCCGATTCACACATTATATTTGATTAGTATAAAAAGTCCTGTTTCGAAAATGATTTGGTCCACAATCAAGCACCGACTCAACTACAGTATAAATTTGGAGAAAATGAAGAGGTGTACAGCGGAGCCAATGCTATAAAGCCAGTGTAATAAGCCAAAAGTCTTCCAAGTTAGAACTAATACTAAAAAAATACTTTTCTAGAAGAAATCCAGATGTTACTTCAGCGGAAAAGTAAGACTATGCTATGCTACTCTCTTCGCTTTCGGTTATGGGTTAACTCCATTTTGGGTATTTAAGCAAACCTACATCCTTGGGGAAGTGTCAATTTCTGCATTGGCATCTTTAGAATTTCTTCACTCTGCTCTAAACAGTCCCACTTCCAGTTTTCTCTTACAAAAAGTGATTATCTTCAATGGCTGAGAAAAGCAAGATCCTAATCATCGGAGGAACAGGTTACATCGGAAAATTCCTAGTAGCGGCAAGCGCAAAAGCAGGACACCCCACGTTTGCGTTGGTGAGGGAGAGCACACTCTCTCATCCTGAAAAGTCAAAGATCATCGAAAGCTTCAAGAGCTCTGGAGTTACTCTGCTCTATGTCTGTGCTTCAAATAACAATTTCAATGCTCTTTTTTTCTCAAAGTAATTTCATACTAACCAAGTACTCTAAAAATCTCTTTCTCTCTCTTCCTGTAGGGTGATCTATATGATCATGAAAGTCTGGTTAAGGCGATCAAGCAAGTTGATGTTGTAATCTCTGCAGTAAGTGAACAAGTGGCTGATCAAGTGAAGATCATAGCTGCAATCAAAGAAGCCGGGAACATCAAGGTTCAAAAATTGCTCTGCTTTTCTGTTGAGTTAAAATAAAATGGTAGAATTTGTTAAATCAAAGTGGTAATCTTTTTTATTTTGTGCTATTAGAGGTTCCTGCCATCAGAATTTGGGCTAGATGTGGATCGTCACCATACAGTTGAGCCAGCAGGTAGCGTTTTGGACATCAAATCGAAATTCCGCAGAACAGTTGAGGCTTCACGGATTCCCTACACTTTTGTGTCATCCAATGCCTTTGCTGGTTATTTCTTGCCTACTTTAGGACAGCAAAATGTCACAGCACCTCCTCGGGATAAGGTTGTCATTCTAGGAGATGGAAACGTCAAAGGTAACTAACTAACTAACTAACTAGAACTAAAAAGTCTCTTATGTGGAATTCAATCAGCTCAAGTTGTGAGTTTTGATTTCTTTTGTTTCAGCAATTTATGTGACAGAGGAGGACATTGGGGATTATACCATTAAAGCAGTGGATGACCCAAGAACCTTGAACAAAATCCTCTATCTAAGGCCACCAGCTAATATTTTGACTTTCAACGAGCTTGTATCCTTGTGGGAGAAAAAGATCGGCAACACCCTTGAAAAAATTTACGTTCCAGAGGATCAAATTCTTAAGAACATCCAAGGTTATATCTTTAACTACTTGGGACCTTATTAAATTGTTACATCAATATGTATATAACGAAATTAAGCATCTTTTTTTCTTTTTCGTTTCTGCAGAGGCTCCTTTTCCTTGGAACTTAATATTGGCAGTAAGTCACTCAATGCTGGTGAAGGGAGACTGTACTAACTTTGAGATTCACCCATCTTTCGGAGTGGAGGCTTCTGAGCTTTACCCAGAGTTGAAATACACCACCATTGACCAGTATTTGAACCAGTTTGTCTGAGATTCTGAGGCTTATGATCTTTCCAAAGTGTGTTGCTTTACTAAATTTCAATAACAGGAGTTGTCTGAGATTCCGAGGCTTATGATCTTTCCAAAGTGTGTTGCTTTACTAAATTTCAATAACAGGAGTGCCTTATTTCTGTAATTGGTGCCTATCTGCTATTGCTATCTTGCATTATCGTCAAATAATCCTTTTATCTTGTTCTGAGTGCCATTGTTTGCATATCAATGTGTTGTAGAAAAGCTTTGCTTCTAATAGCTGAAGTAAGAACACCCAATTGAGACTACTCTAATGTGACAAAAATTCAAGTTAAAAGTCCTAACGAAGACAATGGACTGTTTCATGGGTACGATTTTCTGACATAGAAGCTACCCTTCTATTCTATCCTCATTTAGTAAGAAACTAACGTATGACATAAAGTTGAGAACTGAAAAGGCATCCCTAGAATTAACTACACCACGTTTTGGCAATTTGTATCTGCAGACTCTGCTTCTCCTCTGAACTTGCTTGTGGCGATATGCCACTCAAAGCTGGTGAAAGGGGGGGGGCCACAAATTTTGAAATTGACCCTTCTTCTCTGCTTTATTCCGAGGTCAAATATACGATCATTGATTATTGCATCAACGTATATCGACGTTAGCCTAGACTTTGTCTTCCTCTTCTACTTCTCTCTGCACTATCTACTTGTTCTTTTTATAATTGAAATAGATATTGTTCAAATTTGAACTTAGACAAGCCCAATGTCCATGTTCTGTTTTAGTTTACGTCCTTCAGCTGCTTAAACCAGAAAATAACAAGTACGAGAAGATAAATTAATTTTTTGAATGGATTAGAAGTTGATAATTTAGAGCTTCTTATTCTTAAGTATTACCATATAAAACTATATTATCTTCCAAATCAAAGTAGGATAACATGGCGAATCCATAAAAGCAGACAACATTTTGAGATCTCATAAAAATAAGCATGTCCCGATTCACAGGTTCTATTTCATTAGTATAAAAGGTCCTCTTTCGGAAATGAGTTGATCCAAAATCAAGCACCCACTCCACTTTAATACAAATTTTCTACTTTATTTAAGTTATTGGAGAAAATGCCAATGCTATAAAGCCACTTTAGTTCGCAAATAGACTTTGAACTAATACTAAAAAAATACTTTTTCTAGAAGCAATCCAGATGCTAGGTTAAAACTTGAGAGGAAAAGTAAGACTACACTACTCTGTTCGCCTTGGGTTAACTTTTCTTTCGTAAGAGACCAAAAGAATTTTAAAAAATAAAAATAGAAAAATACGATGCTTACAACCTAGCAGGTTTTCAATAAATGTAGATCATTGGGGAAGTGTCAATTTCTGCATTAGCATCTTTAGAATTTCATCACTCTGATCTACACAGTCCCTTTATTCTTGCTTTTTGAATAAAGTATGAAGCACTTGGGTTAATCTGAAAATGGACCGGGCCTGAATCGACCCAGCATTATTTGGTCTGGTCCGGGCCAGTAGCTAGCCCTAGCCCAGCCCTCTGCGGGCTAGGGATAAACGGATCAGCCTGCTGGCCTATCCCTTTCTTTTTTTTATCTTTTGTAAAAATATTGTGCTATAAGGCTTGGGGCCATTTTGGCTGTTGGGCCTAATTTAAATGTTTATTGTTTTGGTCTAAAGTGTAAGCTTATAGGGGAAAAAACTGTATAAATGGATCAAAATATTAAAAATGGGCCAGCCCAAACAAGCTTAAATGACTATAAAACTCTTTCTTTTGGAGCTATTGTGGTCGGCTTCGGCAATTTAAGGTTTCAATTTCAATGTTATTTTTTTCCGTAGTAATTTCATCTCACACTCTTTCTGGAGTCATTCTAATCCTTGTCACGCTCTTTGTTTCTGTAATAATTTCAATATTATATTTCGCTGATATTCTTGTAAATTGCTGTAGATCACACATCTCTTTCACTCATCAATCATATCTTACTTGTAGTAGTTTTATAATTATGCTTGGAAATTGGTGAATTAATCTATGTCTATCTCCAATTTGCTACCAAGTTGAATGATTCATTTTCAGCAACCAAGTTGCTAAGTTAGTTGGCTTTGTTAATTCATCAAAATTTGTTGACTCTGTACGAATAATGTGATATTTAAAATTGACTGATTTAAGTATTGCAGGAAAACGAGAGTCGTTGCTCAAGGAATAATGCAAAAATAATAATTTTTAGCCAACTAGATGTTAAGTACGAGATTAATGCCTGAAAAAATAATTATCAATAACAGAAGAAAAAAAAAAAAGGGAAAAACCAACCAATTCATAGGTCGTGATATTTACAGAACGTGGAAGGGCAGCTCATAGTCATAGGATGCTTATCTGTGACTTAATTAAATTAAGGATGAATGGTGCTCCAAATTTGACTTTGATTCATGTCACTTGTAGTATTTAAAAAGAAGTCGACAATCACAGGAAGTGCCCAAAAAATAGCATTCAAAATTTCATCACACTTTTTTCTTCCATGGCTGAGAAAAGCAAAATCCTCATCATCGGAGGCACAGGATACATAGGCAAATTCATAGTGGAGGCAAGCGCAAAAGCAGGACACTCCACGTTTGTGTTAGTGAGGGAGAGCACGGTCTCGAATCCTGAAAAATCAAAGCTCATTGAAAGCTTCAAGAGCTATGGAGTTACTCTTGTCCATGTATGTGTTTGAAATAACAATTCCAATGTTAATTTTGATACCAACTATATTTTATTAATCTATGTGTCTTCATGTAATTGTAGGGTGATCTCTATCATCATGAAAGTTTGGTCAAGGCAATCAAGCAAGTTGATGTTGTAATCTCTGCAGTGAGTGAACAAGTAGCTGATCAGGTGAAGATCATAGCTGCAATAAAGGAAGCTGGAAACATCAAGGTAACACTGAGACTAAGACCCATTTTACAGAATAACTTAGTCAAAGGCATCAAAGTAAGGCCCTGTTTCGATTATTTTTTTATTTAAAAAATGATAATATTTATCATGTTATGCAAATAGAGATTCCTGCCATCAGAATTTGGGTTGGATGTGGACCGTCACAATGCAGTTGAACCAGCTGCTAGCTTTTTCGGAGCCAAAGCGAGAATCAGGAGAGCAATTGAGGCTGAAGGGATTCCCTACACTTACGTCTCTAACAATGCCTTTGCTGGCTATGTCTTGCCTACTTTTGGACAGCAAAATGCCACAGCTCCTCCAAGGGAAAAGGTTGTCATCCTAGGAGATGGAGAGGTCAAAGGTAACACAACAGCATAAGACAAAAGTTTGAATTGTTATTTTGATCAATAATTTCTGCGATTCAATCAGCTCAAGTTGTTATTTTGAATTGTTGAATCTAAAAGTCCTAGAATAACTCTATATTTAATATGAATTTCTTGTTTCAGGAGTTTACGTGGCTGAGGAAGATGTAGCAGCTTATACCATCAAAGCAGCAGAGGACTCAAAAACCTTGAACAAAATCCTCTACATCAGACCCCCTGCAAATACTTTGAGCTTCCACGAGCTCATCTCCTTGTGGGAGAAAAAGATTGGCAAGACCCTTGAAAAGATTTACGTTCCAGAGGAGCAGATTCTTAAGCACATCCCGGGTAAGCATAAAAGCATTTACTTTTGCTACTGTTAGAAATTCAAATTAAAAAATAGCAAGTCAATGCTTAATAGCTGGATGATCTTGTTTGTTAGTATTTCTTCATCCAACAACACAATGATGAAGCCAATGCACTAATAAACTAACATATAATATTCAAACATATCGGCGTGACGTGACCATTTACAATTTAAAAGTTTACTTGAAAAGATCGCCTAAGAATTTTTTATGAAATTGAAAAAATTTTAGAATAGCACCCTTCATGTTCATGACTTTTATATTTGATAGAGGTAAAGAGGTAAATATTAAGCGAGTAATAACAGATGTAAATATTATTTTTTACTTATGTTTGGTATACTTAATAATTTAAATAAAGTTTAAGGAGATAAGGATCCGTGAAGGAGGTCCAAAATATTTTTTCCTCTCTTATTTCCTTAAGTAATTTTTCTCAATTTATTTTTACAACCAAACATATTTAGAATAAAATTTTATTCCTAGTCACCTACAAAACATATCCTAAGAATATTAAGTGAAGCTCATCTTCGTTTCTAATATATTTTCTTTTTGCATTCTGCAGAGGCCCCTTTCCCATTGAACTTCATCTTGTCCGTAAGCCACTCAATGCTAATTAAGGGAGACTCAACAAACTTTGAGATTGACCCTTCTATCGGTGTAGAGGCTTCTGAGATTTACCCAGAAGTGAAATATACCAGTGTTGACAAATATTTGGATCAGTTTGTCTAAGACCGAGGCACACAATATTTGGATCAGTTTGTCTAAGACTTGTTCACTTCATTCAATAACACCATGGTCTCACTTGTGGAATTACATAACCTGTTCACTTAGGCTTGTATTGTCATCAAAAGAATCCTTCTATGTTGTATTTTGTACTTTCAGTGTGTTGTTGAGAAGTTCTACTTCCAATTGTTAAGTTATATTATATGCCAAATGTCTGTATTATGTTCATTATTCATGTTCCGAGTAGTGATAGTGAAGGGCTTGTGCACTTTGGAAGATCATTGGAATCAGACAGACACTATACAATGATGTTGTGCGCTTGAACGAAAAAACAAGAGAGTAGAAGAAATTGACTAAGAATAAGACATAACACTTCCTCCTTTAACACCGGAGGTTTTAAATTGCTCAACTTCTATGGAAACTTTGGTGCTTCCAATATAATATTTTAGTAAACTTCATGGAAAAACCACATAATTTGGGATCATCTAGCACTGTACAATAGGATATTATTTAGTCTTAACCATGTTAGAAAACAGAGTTCATTGTTTCATTGTTATATATATGGACAAGAAAAACAAACAACATTATCTAAGCTAGCAACGAATTTAACCAAGCTCTTCTGTTACTCTTTTCCTCGGAAGGACGTTGATCACCAAGTTAGGTAATGTCGTTATAAGCCACCATTTGCTGGATCCAGACAAGAACGGTCTGAATTCTTGCTGTTCTCTTCATTAGCCAAACAGAGAGAAATTAAGGACAAAATCATGAAACCACATTGGGATAGAAGGCATAGTAAATGTGAATTTGCTGAAGAAGCATCTTCCAGCTCCGGACACACAAGTTTCATCGTTATTGTCGTCGCTAATGCGTCTCATTTTGAAACCATCGCGCTATTATTCCTCATTTCCACTTTATTAGTACACCCTTTTCATTGTTTTCCTCAAAAGGCTCAAGCCCCATGATTCTTCCTATGTAATTTTATTACAAGATACTATCCTTCTATTTCAGATTCTAGATTCCAAACCCGTCACCCATCCCAAGAGGTTTTCTGTATCCTCATAAATCCTAAAGTAGCAATTGCTTTCAATCGTTGATTTTTGGTCTCTTCAATCTCAAAACCTCTGTTAGCTGACAAAGTTTTGAACTTTTTCTTTGTTGAACAGATGGAGAATTCACCGCCTAAGAGCAGATTTCCGCGGAGTTCTCATTCAATTTTCTTAGCTAAGGGGGGAAAGAGTGGTTATGAACCATCAGATACAGAAACAGAGTGGCAGGAAATTCCACGGCATGAACGAGAAAGAAAGAAGTTACCTTTGGGGTCGGAAGGGACAATAGCTCTAACACTAACGAGTAAAAGTCCCCTGACACATCACCGCAGGCACTCTTCAAGGTTTGAATACGAAACCTCATCTCCTGCTAAAGAACGTTCAGCTCCAAACCAATCACGAAGAAGACACCATAGTAAGTCACCCTATAAGCCACGAAAACCTGATGATGATAAACCATTATCACCCATAACTGGTTTGGATATGCCGAGAAGTGTCAGTCCCTTACCAAAACCTGACCTTGGAAGGCAAGTTTCTCCTTATAAATATGAAAGAGAAAGGCACAACCGGGTTGTGAATGGCACTGCAAGTACTAATAGAAAGCCCTCTAGAGAAAACAGAGAAGCTCATTCCGGACTTCTTCAAGTGAATATGGTGAGTGAGAAACCAAACTACACCAGATCAATGACTGCTCCTAGATTAAGGGGAACCTTGCAAAATGGGGGTAGAACTCTATCACCATTGCCCAATGGCGTGGTTCGGAAACAACGAGAAGGTCCCCATGTGAGAGGTCCTTCAATTGGAGAAATCAACGAAATTGTTGCCATGGCGAAACTTTCTAATGATCCTAATGCAATGATAGTAAGCACAGACTCCATCAACCCAGGTGATATTTTCTTTTCCCCTGAATATGCTGCCACTCTAAAACAGAAAACTCCTTTACCAAAAACCCTCATTGTTGAAAGCCATTTTAGCCCAAGACCCCAGATGAATCCCCAAAGGACCTCTGGATCGTATCAGCAAACCAGAGAAAATGGTAATGCCAATAAGAATATCCGAGCCAAGCCATCCAATAATGGCTTATCTCGATCAACTAGAGTGTCCAGCTCTGCTTCTAAAAGCAGAAACGGCAGTGGTAAGCTAAGTGCTACCAGTAGTGTGACGAGTGATGCTACTGGAAAGACAAGTTCAACCATGCGACAATTCATAAGGAACCGAGAAAAGAGCCAAAGAGAACCATGGTTTGCTTGTATGAGAAAAGGGGCCTGCAAGACATCAAATAAATCGCCTGAACGTCGGTCTATTGATGAAGCTTCTTTCATTGAGAGAGCTTTCGTGATCCAAAGTCTCCCGCAATTCTGGGCAGATAAGCATCAACCTGCTTCACTGAATGGCTTCATTTGCCACAAACAAGAAGCTCAACTTCTCAAGGAACTAGTAATTTTTCATGTTCATTCTCTGCTTTCTACTTCAATTTCTTAGCGGTCTTGTCAATACTTGTCCCTGCCATTAATTTAACACATAGGATCTTGAAATTTAGGTCTCTCAGGATGTATTTCCTCATATTTTGCTAAAAGGACCCTCGGGCTCAGGGAAAAGAGCACTAACAATGTCTCTTCTACGAGAAATATATGGTGATGCATGTTGGAATGTATGTTTCTTATCACTATTTGATCTTTCAGATGTCTTCTTGATGCCTAAGCTAACCTTTTATCAAACCCTTTTGCAGTTAACCCATGACTTAAGACACTTCCCCATTCAGGTAGAAATTTCCCTTCTTCTGACTAATGTAGCATTTGGGATATGAATATATGATCAGTTAAAAAAAAAGGTTGACTTTTGATCATGCCTGAAAATTGCTTTTATCTTCTTCTTTTTTTCTTTTAGAAAAGAAAAAAAAAGTTGCATTTCAAAAGGTTAAAACCCTAATCCTCTGCTGGAACTGATAGTACTACTACACTGACAGGAAAGAAGGCCTATGAAAGTAAGCGTTCCAATAACATCTAGTCCTCATCACATGGAGCTCAACGTGCATTTGGAACCAAATGCTAAAAATGCTTTAATGGGATTAATCAAGGAAATAAGCAGCGAATATGCAATTCCTCCTGAAGTCAGTAACATTAATTTTAAGGCAAATTATAAAGGTTAGTTGTCTTAATTCTTAAATGCATGCTTAACTTGTTAAACAGGTTTATACATAATTTTTTAGGCTAACTAAGAATGTTAAATTCTCTTGATTTCAGTAATAGTTCTGTATGAGGTTGACAAAGCAGCAGAGAGCATCCAGCACATGATAAAACGGATCATAGACCGATATTCAGATATATGCAAACTAATACTCTGCTGTGAAGATGATGCAGACATTCTTGAAACAGTGAAAAACAGATTCAAAGTAGTCGAAGTTGATGCTCCTCCAACTAGCGAAGTAAGCATAAACATTTTTTGCTAAAGAAAAAGTAAGCATCAAAACTAATCTAGTTTGCTTATGTCTTGCAGGCAAGGTTTGACAGTTATATAATGGTCTCTTATTTATGTATGTTTTTTGTAGTATCATTTTACAGCAAAAATTCTTGAACCTGATTTGAGATTCTCCCATTTCTCCGTGTGTTTGGAGCATTTTTCCATTCCAAGTTTATTTCTTTTCTATAGTAGTATATACCCGTTGATGATCAAGAATATTACCTTTACTGCAAAAACCCACTTTGGCAAGGATTAAAATTATCTTCCATTAATATCACATTAAGTTATATCTTATCATTAAACTCTTATCAACCTCCAATATCCCAGATCGTGGAGGTTCTTATTCAGATAGCAAAGGAAGAGGATATTGATCTGCCTATGAATCTCGCAGCTAAGATTGCTGCAAAATCAAAGCAGAATCTCAGAAAAGCAATCATGGCTCTTGAAGCATGCAAAGCACACAAGTTAAGAAGTTGTAAAAGAAATTTTATTTTTTTCCTGGCATTTCCAGTAAAAGTATCTACAATAACTTATTAGGGGCACTGTGCTGTGCAGCTATCCATTTTCAGAAGAGCAACCAATTCCACTAGGATGGGAAGCGGTTCTAATAGAAATTGCAGCAGAGATCCTAGCCGATCCATCACGTTCATGGTAAGATTTTTTTTTCCCATCTTTCTTTTTTTTTTTTTTCATCCAAGAGAGCTTGTGAAGCTAAATGCATATTCCTTTATGTTTTTCCCCGCTTTCTGAAAGTGATATATTGATGCTTTACTGCAATTCTTTCAGATAATAGCTCATTTGAAGGTTGAATGATTAAAATTGTATTCACATTGTGGTTAAATTTTGATATTTCCCTTATGGTTTTATCAGCTTATTCTCAATAAGAGGAAAATTTCAAAAGCTTCTCCTGGATTTTGTCCACCCCAAACTGATTCTACAGGTGACGCATCAATGTCTTTGTCAGAATAATCCATAAATAATTCCTAAAACACTATTTCGTAATGGAGTTCATGTTCCAACCTGCAGAAACTCGTGGAACAGCTCCTAAGAAAAATTGAGGCCAGCTTGAAAAGGGAGCTTTACTATTGGCATGCTTATTTTGTGAGTTTTATCCTTCTTTATCAATTGTCTAGAGAAGAAGGTGATCGTATATTAGATTACAGAACTTGAGGCATTCTTATCATGGACCTTCTGTGCTTCCCCACTTTCTGTCCCTTCTTCCCTCCCCACCTCCCCCTTGTCTTTTATTTTCCTTTTTTGGTCATTACTACGCAAGAATAAATTAGTAACTGAAGGCTTTGGTTAACAGGACAAAAGACTCCCACCAGGAACTACAGCTTTTCTAAAATTAGAAGGTAAGGCATCAAAATCCTCGTAACCTCTGTAGAAAATTTATTATAGATAGACAATTGTATAATGTATGTTTCCTCCTATTGCATGACAATAAGGAAAACTGCTCAGGAAGTTTTATCTTCTGCACTTCAGTAAAAAATCTGATGAGATATTAAATGAATTAATATGCGCTTCTCTGCAGAATTTGTGGCCAAGTTCATGAGCATATACAGAAAGAGCTCCAGCAATCGGCAGTATGAGTAAATCAACATGTACAACACTGCAAATTGGATCCTTAATTTATGGTCTTATTTTAACAGTTGCTAAAGAATGGGGAAAGACAAACTTAAAACGTGAGAAATACGAATCCTCCGAGAATCTCAATAGGGCCACGGCCACCGAGAACAGTTTTCTGAAAACAATGAGTAACTTGTTAATGTTTTGCAAAAATTAGTATGTATGAACATGATTCCATATTCCCTTGGTCCAACATCAAAACGAAAACGTTTTAGAATAAAACAGAAAGAGATGTAACCAGATTAGTTTCTGCATCTTAGTTCTCCACAGTTCCAATAATATGTGAAACCTTCCACAATAGTTATCATCTTCAACATCAATCAATTAGCAACTCATGTAGGTAAAGAATGTAAGTTGCATCGGAAGTCTTCATTCTAAAAAGGCATGCAAACTATAGATTCAATGTTAAACGGTTGTTCTTGCTCAGTTAAAAAGATAGCAGCAAGCCAAAGATGATCTTTATCTACGCAAAAGAATCAAATTTTCAATTGGAAACGGCTATGTGCAGTCCAGCATGAATTTTGGATATACCATTCAGAAATCTAAAATTTTCATATTCCTCCTTCCGCACATGTATGCAGGTCTCCACCATTTCCTTTTTCTTCCTTTTCTACTTTCTTTCCCTCTTGGTTAGCATTTCTGATACTTCCACTCATCAAGTAAATTGCTAGTTGTTGGCCCTGACGTCTTACCACCGTACCTCTGCCAAAATAAATGGAAAAGAAATTATATATTGCAATTGCAAAAAAAGAGACTACTAATATCCCAAACAGGAAGAAGAACCAGTAAGACAACATCCACATTGGTAAACCCTGAATATTTATGGAATTGCAAGGTAAGAGAATGCACCTGCTTTCCAATATCAAATGGCACATATTTGTACTTGATCATGTGTAGGGTTTGGCGCTTCATTGTAAGAATGAATAGAACAATCCAATAGCAAAATAATATTGGCCAGAAGACAGGTATATCAAACACAGAGAACAAGGACATGGCAAATACAACCATAAAAGCCTTTGTGATCGAATACCTGCTCACAACACAAGTTAAATGCACAAATTAAAAGTACATAAGAAGGAATTTGGATTATCTAAAGCACATTATAAACTAGAGACTGGAGAAGCAAGGCCCAGTATGTCTGTGCACTTTGGATCAGTTCCAGTTTGTACTACTCGTTTTCTCCTTACAGACCATCCTTCAAGACATTTTGAATAGGTAGTGGCACCATGCGGATAATCGAAGTGACCCTTTTACTAAGTTAGTGTTAACTAGGAAAGTTTGATATCTCCTAAAGCGACATCCAAACCACAGAAACAAAGGGATTTTAGGGTCAAAGAATCAAGAAGACCTTAACCAAGCAACTCAAAACAGACAGAAAGAAAATAAAGAATAAAGATTTTTAATTAAGCAACTTAGCTTGACAAATTCTTCATCACAGCCTAATTATACATATGCAGAGAGAGCAGAAAACAAGATAAAAGTAAAACCACTAACAGATACATGTATTTGATAACTTAACAATAATAAAATTAGAAGTAAACTGAAATGGCTAGGATTGAGATTGACAACTGTTTATCATAATTCAAAGTTTGCCACGGAAAAGAAACTATAATGTTACAAAAACTGTTACCGTGTGTGCATGCGTGTGTAATTTATGTTAAATGTTTCTGTCATTAAAACAGCTTTATTTTCTTGGGTAATTGTAAGTCATACAAGAAAGTTTTGGAAGATTCAATTTCACCAGTATACAAGAGAGATGAGATTCAATTAACTTTGAGATCTTCTGCATTTTCTAAATCATGAATTTAACTAACTTCAGGTGTATAGCAAAACGAAAAATAGGAAGACTGGGAGAAAGAAAACTTCAGAGAACCAGAAAGTCTTGAATGAAAATATGCCTCACATAATAACAAAACCAATTTTAAGGGGTGTGATATCTTTATCTTGAGTTCTATTAAAGTCCGGGAGTTTCCAATACCAGGTGGAAAATGACCTAGGAAAAGAGAATAGAGGATAAAAACATGCACAACATTTTCATCCGGTAAATATTTGCTTTACAAGAAAAGCGGCGGGCTAAATAATTTGTAAGAATTAATTTCAGCAAAATTCTTGGTAGGGCCCAAAAGGATGCTCGCGTTTGACACTCAACAAGTTCAACATCCCATCACTAAAATCAAAGAGAAAATTCTAACTTTGTTTCAGGACTAACCCAAGTAGACTTACTAGATTCGTCTACCAAATGCATCCAGGACAATAAAACCAACGAATTTTTTTTAACCAAACAAGATTAGTGCAGACAGTCCACCTAAAATAGAATTTATAACCAAAAATGGGCAAAAGAATAATAGAATTCCACGAGGTATTTGCAGAACAGGTGAATACAAAAACAAAGTACTTAATACTGTAGAGTTTGTTGCACAAGAAAAAGAAAATGAAAATAGGTAAGTTACCAGAACTTAAATTCAGGGAGACGGCGAATGAAAGGCTTGAATTCATCAGAATCTTTAGTTGGCAAAACAGCTCCATCCCCAGCGTGATTCTCCGGATCAATTTTTGGTGACAGAAACCCAATTAAAAGATTTAAGATATAAATCCCCAGAGCGTAAGTGATCAGGTAAAACCCTTGAAAATAGTAAACGCGAAACGCGTATATCACTGCCAGCGCAAGTGTTCCAATCCACCTGTGAAGTGGGTGAGGAGTGGAGCGGTCCAAATAGTATCGGAACACCCTGGAAAAATCGCTCCTCCACTTGGCAAGAGGATCCTCTGTGACTGTGACACCACCACTTGCATTTTCTTCTTCCATGGAGTTAGGGATTTTGCCACGTGGTACCTGCTGCGTAACTCCACATAAACCATAATATATCAGTATCAATTGAAGAACCACAATGCCCAAAAGCGGAGGGAAGGAAAAAAGGAAACGAAGAAACCAAAGCGATTCAACCAAATTAACACTTAGCAACAAAGATCTCTGTCATGCAAATCATATGAAAGGGTATACTGCTCTTTCTTTCCTTTTCTTTCTTAGCAACCAATCAAATACTAGATACCTTCGCGGCGAAGGGAAAAAACTCCAAGGGAATCGATAAATTTTTACCAAGAAGTAGTGGCGCTGGTGCAGCTTCTGGGGTTCTTGAAGATAATGATGAAAAAAAACTAATGGCAAAGGTTATGAGGAAAATACCAGATGATCTGTGAGAGCTGTTGGTATTAGGGTTTTGACTGTAGATCAGACAATGAAGAAGAAGAAGAAGAACCCAAAACCATATCTATCCAGGAATAGGCGCGTGATTCGAGTTTGATGAAAATCTAGTGCGGGTTATGGGAAAGAAATGCGAGGGAACCTTCAGGTTTTGGTTTTAACAGACTAACAGAATCACAGCTCAGTTCCCGGTTCCTTCGGAAAATAATTACAACCCTCAAAGACAATAATGTAATTTTGACATTGGCTAACGGACTCTGGAGCTTGGCGTTACTTTCCCGTTACTTCCCATCCATATAAGCTAGAGGTGGGGAAATGGTTTTCGCCTCAAAAAAAAAAGTAGGGTTGAGTTTCTAATTTATTAGCTAAAATAAAAAGGAATTAATTTAGCTCGGCCGTTTTGGCCCGTGACTCATTTAAGTTTGGTACTCATTTAAGTTTGGTTTGGTGTGGTCTGGACAGACCTTTTTTTTTTATTTTAAAGAAAAGACTATCAAATCATATTAATATATGTTTTTTAATTTTAAATTTTAAAATATGTATTATTATAATTTTTTTAGTTACTTATACATTTTTATTTTAAATTTACACTTACATGCATTTTTGTATACATTTTTTTATTCTTTGTTTTAATTTTATTTATTACTTTATACATGTTTTATTTTATTTAATTAAATTCATTAATAATTTAACTAAAATCACTAAAAAAAACTTAATTCTTTGTTAAATTTTAGCATAATTAAAAAAAAAATTTNAAAAATAAAATAAAAAAATAGGCCGGTCTGTTTAGGCCTGCTACCCTTGTAGGGCCAGGCTAGGCCAGCAAATTGCTGGTCTGAATAAAAACGGGCCAATTTAGCCCGGCCCGTTTTCCACCTCTAATATAAGTTGTGTTTTAGATGAATAAATTTTTTTAAAATTGCTTTGGTAGTATTAGAAAATGAATTTCACACAAAACCCTTAAAGAGTTTGGAGAAATTTATTCACATTTGATCCAAGTGATATTTTTCTTCCTTTCTCGGTGACTTTCCCTCCCTTTCTCACTCTTGTTTCTCTCTTGTAGGTTTTGTTTGGGATTTGAAAGAAAAAAAAAAGGGAAGAATACAAGAAGAAAAAGAGANAAAAAAAAAGGAAAGAATACAAGAAGAAAAAGAGAAAAATCAAAGAAAGGGAATGGAAGGAATTTTTCTTTTTCTTATTTAAATGATTAAAATGAACTAAAAGAAAGAAAAAATAAATAAATAAATAAAGATTTATAATTTTATCTTTTATTTATAAAGTAAATATATTTAATATAAAATTTAATAATATTATCTAAATAGTGTTTGAAATTTTTTTTGAAGAAATAAATAGAGGTATAATAGTAAATTACTCATCTTTCCTCTCTATATCTCCCAAATTGAAGGAACACAAAAATGAAGGGAAAAAATGAATGTGAGGGTTTGAGGTTACTCTTTTGTTTCCTTCACTTTTTTAATATTTAACTCCCAAACAAGAGGATTGACACATTTACTCATTTTATTTTCTCTCATTTCTTTCTAATTTTAACTCCAAAATAAATCCTTAAGGAATTCTATAATAATATATGAATATGTCATAATACTATGACGTGACAAACATAAGTAATTTTCATATTTTATTGGATATAAATATAATTTATCTTATTTTCTCAAGCAAACTTAAAAATAATTGATTTGTACATATGTTATTCACAAATTAGCTATTCTTATGTAATATGACATATTACATAAATATTAAAAGTATCTAAGAAACCTCTCTTTTATTTTATGCAACCAGCATTTTGGGTGAATTAAATTAGTCTGAGAACTTCCATTTTATTTTCATCTTTATACATTAATAAAATATTTTTTTTTTTGTAACATTGGCATGCTAGAAAATGTTTTATATTATGAATTCCCATGCTTAATACCTTTTGGTTATATGATTATATGGAGGTTTGAATTCTTAATCTCCTCAAATCCCTCACTACTAAACCATAACTAGTGACTTCTCTTGAAATTAATAATTTTTATGGCTAAACAAAATTTAATATTTTATNATGCTTAATACCTTTTGGTTATATGATGATATGGAGGTTTGAATTCTTAATCTCCTCAAATCCCTCACTACTAAACCACAACTAGTGACTTCTCTTGAAATTAATAATTTTTATGGCTAAACAAAATTTAATATTTTATATCCATTATTAATTGTATAATTTATAAAATTGTCATAATAGCTCAATAGTCAAGACTCAAGAGCCAATACTCATCAAATTCTTTTATTGAACTTTATTAGTTGTAAATTGTTTGAGAGAAAATATAGTCTCAAGTAATTCTATGTAATTAAGCTTATGTGACTTAAGATTAATTTATAGGTCATATGTAGTTATTTGTGTCATGAGATTAATTTAGGAATAAGTTGACATTACTTTAACAGTCATATGTAAACTATTTGAGTCATGAGATTAATTTTTTAAGAGTGAGTTGAGATTAATTTAATGGTCATAAGTAGTTTAATAATCTTGAATAATCAATTGAAATTGTTTTGCCAACGGGGGTTAATTTAATTGGTAAGAATTAAATTATTTAGCTTGTAAGGCTTAAGTTTAAATTTCAGCACGAGCAATCCCCTTTTGGTACTACTATAAGCTATTACTGAGATCTGTGACATGCCTTAGTCTTAAAATGATTATATTATCTTATATAATGTTTGATAATAGTTAATTAAATTGAATAAGGGGTTGTCAATTTGTCTCAAATCAAGTTCAATTAAAAATAGAATAAGATGAAATTATACTTCCCTCTTTCAATTTAACACTAATCAAGTTCAATAAAATAATTAAATTAAATTAAAGCTTTTTTAATTTGACACTAATTATATGAAAATGAGTCGAATCTTTTTAATGCACTACTAAGTAAGTTTAATTGAATGGAAATCATCTAATGATTTCTAAAAACAATTACGGGGTAAATGTTGTAATTAATAGAAAATTACTAGGCTACTTTTATATTAATAGAAAACTACTTTATCGGGGTAAATGTTGCAATTAACAGAAAATTGTTAGGTTACTTTTATATTAACAGAAAACTACTTCATCCAGTTAACCAAAAAAGGCAGCAAACCTTTTAGCCAATAATATTGTTACACGTGTGCTTGTCAGTTGTGATACTTGTGCCCCTTGTGGCAAATAAGTCGGATCCTATAATATGTATTTAAGATTGCTTTTCTTTTTTGTTGTTGTAAAAAAAAATAAAGAAAAAAAGTCTAGTCTCACAAAAGAGACAATTGAGTTTTAGAAGTCCACTAACCAGAACACGTCTGATCAACATCTGTTTTAACTTTTAATCAGAGGACCTCTATTCATTTTATGACTGTCCGCTGAGAAAGATGCCCGAAAAGTGACTGCTGCGTCTTCTTCTCCGAATATCCATAAAAGCGCAAGGACCGAGAAGCACTTTCACTCTCCCACTATACAAGAATTCTCTCACTTCACAAACCGTAGCTCTGTTAGGGTGTTACTGGCTCTCTGTAAGTGCTTCTTATCTCCTTTTCAGTGGTAACCTTTTCTTCTGGGTTTGGCGTATTTTGCATGCTGTTCGCGCTGGAAAAATGAGTGACCCATTTGATGAAACTCACTTAGAATCTGAAAAATTTCGAAGAATAGGTTGATATCCATAAACTGGGTTTCGTTTCAGTTAATAGGTTTTCTTGTCTTTATGGATGATGCTTCTGTTTTTTTGCTTTTCTTTCTTTTTCCATTTTTGTTTCCTGATCAAATGATTCTTTCTTGGTTATTTGATTTCTCGATCTAGCTGTTGTTTTCTTTATACGATTCTTTGGTTTGGTTAGTGTTAAATCATTATACTGTTTTAATGAATAAGTAGCCGGGTCATTTTTCAATGTCATTTCAGTACTTAATTATTGACCTCGACTTTAGTTGTTCGCGTATCTGCTTCGTTGCGAATTGTCAAAAATGCTACTGTCTAAGGTCATCAAGTTTCTTTTCTACAAAATCCTCGCTGTGAGTGTGCTTATAACCACTGGCACTGTTTATGTCAAAATTGTTCCTGATTCAAGTATAATTTAGCTGAATATCCTACTGTGATTAATGATTATGTACTTACCTGTGGAGAAAGACTAAATTTATTTGCTAATTATCTTATAAACTAAAATGGGTTCTTATGGCTATTGTTTAAGTGCAATAATCCTTGATGCTTTAGAATGACAGTGTGATTTTCTTTTAATGCCTGTTTAGTTATTTTCTGAGAGAGTCAACATGGCTAACAATGGACAATCAAGCGGAAGGAACTCAGCATTCCCTCACATCGCCCTCAATGAAAGGATACTTACTTCAATGTCACGAAGAACTGTTGCTGCTCATCCCTGGCACGACTTAGAGATTGGTATAGCAATTTATCTTTAAAATAATCCTGTGCTTGTTTTCTGCTAAAAGACGGGAAGAAGATTTTGTGCTTTAAGAATCACTTCAAACATTATGTCTTTCTAATGAGGTCTTTATTTAGACTATTAAAAGGTGTGGAGTCTTTTGCTGAAAGTTCTCAATATTTTGATGCATGCAGGGCCAGGAGCTCCATCTGTTTTCAACTGCGTAAGTTTTAATTATTTTAATATGGTACACTCGTAAACCTTAGAAAAACATTCAAACAAGGTCTCTGATTCGCAACATCATGCACTATTGGCTTTGGGGGGATAATAATGACATTTCTGGCAAGCCATCAAATATTTAATAGTGAATGTAACTTAAAATATGATTCAGCTGCATCAGGTCATGATGCTAATGGAAATCTAATTTCATGGCTTTGAATGTGAAGTAGCTAAAGATGGCAATTTTGCTGGCAGTGTGAAGTCACAACTCTCTTCTTACCTACATAGATTATTTTTCTACTGAAGTCTTATTTTATACCAATGTTTGGCGAGAGCTGTCCGATTTAAACATGAAATTCTATGGCAGGTGGTTGAAATTGGCAAAGGTAGCAAGGTTAAGTACGAGCTGGACAAAGCAACTGGACTTATAAAGGTGTTATTCTCTTTCTTCCCCATTTATATGCCAACCATTTCAATAATTAAATCAAGTTTCTTCCACTGCACATATTCCATTCATTGGCAAAACAGATGAGAGGTTTTCTATTAAGGCAATAGTATTCACATTATGATTTCTTCATGCACTGAGATTTTATCAAGCTCGATGCCTATATGTCATCAAACTATTGCATGGTCAGAAATTTCTTTTTCAAATTTAGAGGGGTTTGTTGCCTCTGCAAACCCCACATTCAAAAATGTCTAGGTTTTCAGTAGCAAGATTGTTGAAGTTGATGTTTATGCTATAAATAATGACACAAACTACTGCAATGAATCAAGGTTTCAGATTCTTTCTATTGTTGTAAATTTTTAACTGTTCCTAGATAGCTGTCATTTGTAAGCCAATTCCCTTTTGCTCTATAGTGAAACGTAACTAACACATGAGTTGAATACCTTAGGTTGATCGTGTTCTTTACTCATCAGTTGTCTACCCACACAACTATGGTTTCATCCCAAGAACCATTTGTGAAGACAGTGATCCTCTGGATGTCCTAGTACTCATGCAGGTAGCGATGCTTAAAAACTTATTATTGTTCATGATGATTAGCAGAAATTTCTGTCTTCAGCCAATATTTAAGCTGTTGAAACTTCTGTCTTGGATAGGAGCCTGTGCTACCTGGTTCTTTCCTTCGTGCTCGTGCTATTGGATTAATGCCCATGCTTGACCAGGTAAAGATTGCCTCCCCCTGCCTATAATTTTTTTGTAATTTGTCCTGTGTTCTGTCTGGGAAAATGAAAAAGAGAACCATCTGAGGGTTTAATAGGAGCTAAGAAATAAGGAAGAGAAAGATAGAAAGGAAAAACATAGACAGGACTCTGACTTCACTTTTTGTCCTTTATTAACTCAACTGGCTTTCAAATTTTACAATGTATCATTTCTTTTTCCGTCCAATAAATCTAGTCATTTGGAAAGGAACCATTTAGATTTATCTCAAATTCTGGTACAGGGAGAAAAGGATGACAAGATCATAGCAGTTTGCGCAGATGACCCTGAGTTCCGCCATTACACGGACATCAAGGAGCTTCCTCCACATCGGCTGGCTGAAATCAGGAGATTCTTTGAGGACTGTATCCTATTTTTTGGATTTATACATAAATATATGCATGAGTAAGCGATTATTGATAGCTATGCATTTATAATTAGTTTTGCACATAAGAGAAGCTGGATATTCCAACATGCATATAAACTTCCCTGTATTTCTATAACCAGTTAAATGTTTGCAGCTTCTTTTATCATTGCTACCAATACCACATCCCCTGCTATGATGCATGCCGGCATAGCCTTAACTTGGAATGCTAGACAAGAAGAACGAGAACAAAAAGGTTGATGTTGAAGACTTTCTGCCAGCTGAATCTGCAATTGAAGCCGTCAAGTACTCCATGTAAGCTACTAATTTCCTCCTATGGAAATGTTCTGTGCTTAGTGTGAGACATTCTGCTCTAATCTAGAATAATTTTGTTTTTCCAGGTGGGAGTTATGATCCATTTATTTTCTTACATAGATGTTTCTTTTTGCAGGGACCTGTATGCTGCTTATATAGTTGAAAGCTTGAGGCAGTAGTGACTGGCCTGGGAACTAACTAGCGAATTGCAATGAACCTGTTAAGTACCATGTAAATATGAATGAAGCATGATGAACATGTTGATTTCTTTTTTCATGCTATTGTAGCACCTGGGCCGCTGAGCACCCTGGCACGACGTTAGTGTCAATAACTCGCTGATTTTATTTTAGATTTTTGCTATAACAGTGGCTATGTTATTTGTTTCCCCTCAAGGATGCCCAAGAAGTGTTTATAAATATCATCTTGAGATCTCTGTGCTGCACAATTACAGTATGGATTACAGCCAAACAAAAAATGGGGGCTTAAGCAAAAGTACATTTTATTCCAAAAATAATAATAACTTGTCTGGCTTGTAGTTGCAAACTTCCTTTTTAGAGGCTAATATTATGTTTTCAACTTTGTTAGTAGAGTAAAAAATTTACAGACATCTTAGATAAATTTCAAAAGGGAAAACATATGCTTTAAGGCTTAAGCTTTTCTTCTGAATTCATATGTTCTGCAGTAGCAAAAGAAGAATTCATAGACTCTGATTTTTGAATATCAGTAAAATCACTAATTGTGAAAAAATTTGCAAAATAACCTTCAGAAAGAGTTTTGTAGAGACAGCTGTTGAGAATTGAACGAAAAGGAGTGAAGCGTTTTTAAATTTTATCCAGTTTTAATCCAATTGTCACTCCCACTTTCCTCACGAACGGTTTTTGGTGACTTGGAGCAAAACGTGGCGTTTCAAGGGACATGTGGAGGCAAAATGGCGATCTCTTTCATTAACCGTAGGAAAAGTAGCTGTAGAGAAAGGTCCGGGTTGCTGCGAGTGCGAGGTACCACAAGTAACCATACCCCTCCTACTGCACTAATTTTTGACAAATTTACTAAACTAATGCAAGTAAAATAAATAAATATGAAAAATGATTATTGTTAAAATAATTTACGATTACTTTTGAATATTTTATTCAAAACTACTTAACAAAAGAGAACATGCTATTTTGTATTACAACATTTTTTGAAATACAGTATTTTTCCAAAAAAAAATGTTGGATCGTCATAGTATTTTATAGAGACAAATGTTGTAATCACTTAAGCGTTTCATTAAAAAAAATGCTATAATCACTAAAATGTTTCATTAAAAAAAACACTAAAATGAATTTCAACTTTTCACCTTAAAAAATACTAAAATATTCTAGTATTTTATTTTTTTAAGTAAAATATTTTTTCATTTTAGCGTTTTTTACTTAAAAAATGCAGTGCATTAAATGATCATTAATACACTATTTTGTTATAGCATTTTTTTAAGTAAAATGTTGTAATGCAAAATAACGTGTACTTTTTTATCCGATAATTTTAAATAAAATATTTAAAAGTGATTCATTTTGATAAATTATTTTGATACTAACTATTTCCTATATTTATTTATTATTCTTGCATTATTTTAATAAATTTACCCTAATTGTTGGTCCTAAATAGTAAATAGCAATTAGTGAAACAGTNATTCTTGCATTATTTTAATAAATTTACCTTAATTGTTGGTCCTAAATAGTAAATAGCAATTAGTGAAACAGTCCCTTGGCTGGTGCGAGCGAGCTCTTCTCTTCTGTGACAGCCATTTGCTTCTTATTTTGTTGTCCAATGCTTGGGTTTCTCTGGTGATGCTTAAACTGAAACTATTTCATCTGAGTAAGAAATTAGAATAGAGGGAGTAGGAATAGGAAGAGAAGCAGAAAAAGGAAGATGGGAACCTTGGGTAAAGCAATTTACACCGTCGGATTCTGGATCCGCGAGACTGGGCAAGCCCTTGATCGCCTCGGTTGCCGTCTCCAAGGCAACTACTACTTCCAAGAACAACGTACGTCAAGCATTTCCTCCATTCATTGATTCATCAGAATGTCGTATTTCTCATTCACTCGAACCCTAGAGCTTGAACCTGTTTCCTCAATTGCATTTCAATTACAAATGGCTTTGTCTTTTCAAGTCCTTATTGTTTTTCAATTTAATTGCCTACCTAAGAAATGCAGCTCTTGTATTTGTCCTTCCTTATTAAAATGCAAATAAAACTGGAAAATGTGAATGTGAATGTAGTGAAATTTCTGATTGATTGCTCCATTTGCTCTCCTAGAAGAGATTGAGAATTTTAGAATTCACATTTTGATAAATTTTAGTTCAAAAACACTTTACCCAGTGGCGTTTCTGTTGTGTGAGGTGATGGCAAGGAGCGGTGCAAGTTAAGGTCTTACATTTTGAATGTGGCTCTACTTTTCTTAGGTGCTTTTTGACTCTTTTTAGGCTGATGAATATACCAGATTCTTCATTTCCCTGCTGCTGTAACAACTCTGATAACTCTTAGATGTAATTAGGTTCAGAGGATTATGCATCTAGCGTTGCTATCGTTTGAAAGTTAGACTAAATTTTCATACTATATTATTTGGAAGTCATTCCTTTCCTTTGATTCATTTATTTATTCTGCGTTTTTATCAAGTGTCTAGGCATCGGACTCTCATGAATGTATTTGACAAAGCTCCTGTCGTGAATAAGGAGGCATTTGTGGCCCCTAGTGCATCCATCATTGGTGATGTTCAGGTTGGACGTGGTTCTTCCATTTGGTATGGGTGTGTGCTGAGAGGTAACTTGCACCACCATGAAAGCTCCGAATTTATGTGATATCTAAAACTCTAACCCAGTATTACTTTAATTTCTAACTTGTATTTATTTATATGCTTTTGCTCGAAATACTAATATTCCTGAAACTTATTGCTTTGCTGACATACCTCTTACTACATATTTCCTTCCTCTGATGAAGGAAGAAAGGCTACACATTTTACTGATTTCCTTCACTTTTGAAAACTAAATAATGAAGAAAAAAAAATGAAGACTAAAACCTTATTTTGGTCCCTTACTTATTTGGGCGTTATCAATATGATCCCTCAATACAAAGTCGGATCAATTTAGTCCCTCAATTAACAATTTTGCTTCAATGTGGTCCTTTCGTCCATCTACCGTTAAGTCCACTAACATAATAGATTATGTGGCCAGTTAAAAGTGACGTGTCAATGTTAATTGCCACGTTGGATGCCTAAGTGGACAAATCAACCTCAAAACAACACCGTCCCTCTTCCAGTCTTCCCTTACACTTTCCTTCTCCCCCTCTTTGAAAAATATCTCTCTCTCTTCCTTGTCATTCTCTATTCTCTCTCTTACTAGTCTCTCTGCTCTCCCCTCCATCTCTATCGATTTATATACAAATATATCTATGTCTTTGTGAATTGGGCTAGATCTCCATGGAATTGATACTTAAGAGTTATACTGATTTTAATAGGAATTCAACATCGAGAAGTTACAGTTGGTTGAAGCAGAGAAGAAGAAGAAGATTAGGCAAGACTACGAGCACAAGGAGAAGCAAGTTGAAATTCGAAAGAAGATGTAACTTACTAACACAACTTGCATACTCTGGATTTATTTCACTTTTTTTTTTCCTTGTAAATTCAAAAATTCCCATGTTTATCTAGTCCATTGACATTGGCAAAGGGGATTGGAGCCAGACCCAAAATCAGGGGAAGAGAGAGAAGCAGAGATGGAAGAGTAGGTGATGGGGGAGGAGAGGAGAGAGAGGGCAGGGCGGTCCGAATCGGCAAGGGTCATGAGGGCATCAGAAGAAGAAGTTGGGAGAATGTAACCGAGAGCGTGGATGCGAGAACAAGCTTTGGAGATGGACTCCCACCATGAGTGCATTAGGTCATCGGTGGTGTTGCTGGTGACGGATTGGTGGGGTGGAGGGTTTGTGGGGGTTAAGGGTGGAGGAGGAGTTGGAGGAAGAGGGTGAGGAGTTATTGTTATGGTGGTTGAGGTGGAAATCCATGGTGGGTGAGTAAGGAAATTCCACCTCCTCACCAAAGACGATAGCTTTTTGGGTCTCAGTTGCAAAGAAGATGGAGACCGAATGGAGAAGGAAGCATTGGTAAAGATGAAACTTTGAGAACGTTTTGACTGAGAAAGTGGAAGGGAAGAGTAGAAGAGGGATTTTTCTCTTAAAACCAAAACGGCGTCGTTTTGGGGCAGATTTGTCCACTTAAGCATCCAAAGTGTCAATTAACATTGCCACGTCATTTTTAACTGGCCACATCATCAATTCCGTTAGTAAACTTAACGGTGGATGGACGGGAGGACCACATTGAAGCGAAATTGTTAATTGAGAGACTAAATTGATCCAACTTTGCACTGAAGGACTATATTGATAACGCTCAAATAAGTGAGGGACCAAAATAGGGTTTTAGTCAAAAATGAATGAATGAAAGGAGAACTCTTTTTTTATCTCATTCCATTGCTTCGATTTTTTTTGCATTCAGATAGATTATTTAAGAACAAATATCATACCTGTCTTAACTCTACGTATACACACATAAGTATGTGTACATACATTCATTCATTTGCATCCTACATACATCATGAGGTTGAATACCAATTTCGCTTGTCCCTCCCCTTCTTTCTCTACTTCTCTGCTTCACATATTGCTTTAGCTAATGATAATTCTTTCTGTGAAGGTGATGTTAACAGCATCAGTATTGGGTCTGGAACCAATATACAAGACAATTCTCTTGTACATGTTGCTAAGTCAAATTTGAGTGGGAAGGTCTTACCAACTATCATTGGGGATAATGTCACTGTAGGTAAGTGACCATGATGCGTGATCATGTTGTGAATGAGTTGAGCATAATCAATTCTAGTGTGAGCTTTGTTCAAGGATTTTTTACTATAGTTTCATTTTGAACTTCATAGGTCATAGTGCTGTTTTACATGGATGTACTGTTGAGGATGAGGCATTTATTGGCATGGGTGCAACTTTGCTTGATGGTGTCTATGTCGAGAAACATGCCATGGTTGCTGCTGGAGCTCTTGTCAGGCAGAATGCAAGGATTCCCTGTGGGGAGGTTTGTATGATCTTTTTGTATGAGTGACATTAGGAAAGTTTTCTGGTCATCTCTTCTGAAATCAAATAAAGTTTTAGATTTGGTTTTTTTATGGAAGTTGACATAAATCATTCACTCTTATCAAATAATTCAATTAGGGCTGAAGTGAATGATTCAGAGGGTTCAGCTTATGTTTGGTCACTCCTATGATTATCAAGTTTGACTTTTATTTGAACAGACAGTCTGACTAAATTTGGTTGCTTTTGATCACAGGTTTGGGGAGGTAATCCAGCAAGATTCTTGAGGAAGCTCACAGAAGATGAAATGGCCTTCTTCTCACAATCAGCTTTAAATTATTCCAATTTGGCACAGGTTCATGCTGCTGAAAATGCAAAGCCTTTTGATGAGATCGAATTTGAGAAAATTCTTCGCAAGAAGTTTGCTCGTCGTGATGAAGAATATGATTCACTGCTGGGCGTTGTTCGGGAAACTCCCCCAGAGCTTATCCTTCCTGATAATATTTTGGCTGGAAAAGTTCCTAGGGCTTCTTAAAGTCTGATTTTCTGAACTAGGCATTTCCTTTTATGAGATTTTCTGTGAATGCATATCTTATGTGCGCATTATGGAGAATGGCTGCTTTTGTATCCAATAATTTTGGGGACCTTGAGGATGTTTCAAATGTCAAAATATGCTGCATCTCTGGCATATGGCTTAGCGCATTCTCTATTGCTGATTATAAAGTTTACTTCTGTTCTTGTTAATAACTAGAGTGGAACATTTTGCGATGATTTCAGTCATCCAGGGACAGATCTCCAGTTCTGTAGCTCAATTGTTTTACATGTATTCTACAATAAAGGACACCAAATCAGATACACTGGTCGACCCCATACTTTTATGAATCATCTAGTTTGTTTTCCTCTGATCAGTTATTATCTCTGCTGTTCTTTTCTCCTACTTTACAGTTCATGGGTCTTGACGCGTCCTGATTTTCTTTTGGTAGTTGATCCATGGCTGTTTCCCCTTAAAACCTAATCTAACCTAAAATATACTACCCAAGCATAGGTACCTGAGCAAAGGGAGGGAAATTGAGCCCTCAGAATTTAGGGCAGCCTCTGTACTTGGGACAAAATACTTTTTAATGCATCTATGGCTATGATATTCTGTTGCCGTAAGCTTGCTATTTTTTTTCCCATAATATCGCCCTGTTCTGTATTCACAGGCTGTTCTGATTAGAATATTATTAGACAGCACTTATTTCTTACGCAAAGCGGAAGAGCTCAACCTCAAGTTCTGAGACTATGCTTATCCAGAAAAGTTTGTATGATAACAACTGGGCTGCTACAGATTAAATAGTCGATTAACAGGAATACAATGGGCGATGCTCGATGCCCATTACCTTCTGTTTCTATTGGAAGTGGAGTGATGGCATAATAATGCTAATTATGATAGCTTTAGCCTCTATAACAAGCAGGCCTGCCACTTCAGCGTTGTTACTGATGATGATAGGATGAAATAATTGACTCGGCATTATCCTTAACATAATTAATTACCTCTGCTCAGTTAGCGTGTAAGTAAGTTATTCACAAAGGGATGGAAATCTTTGTTTTTTTTTCCTTTCCACAATTTCCCTGTGGATGTGTGCCAAATATTTTCTGTTGTGTAAATTCAGAGCATGAGTTGAGATTCAAATCCTCCCAAATTAATAAAATTTATAACAATTTCATTGAATCTTACTTGAGATGTTCATTTTGTGGGGAAAAAAAACTGATAAGATATATTTAGTCTGGCAAATGATGTTTGGTGTTGCAAAGCATATACCCCTCAAACGGTCATTTGAGTTTTGGGCGATAAACACTTGGAAATATTTTGGAGTTTGGCCCTCAAGGACTGCAACCCCAACTAGATTGGCCTCCAAGTGATTTTTTTTTTTTTCTTTACGAATACATCTTTCTTTTCCCTTTTTGCCTTGAAAATGTTTTGTCAAGCCAGTTTTTCCTTCAGATTCAAATAACGATGGTAACAGGAAACAGAATAGTAATAATCATTACAATATATTAAGGAACTTTTGAAGTTAATCATTTCTGCAACATGCAATGTTATCAGATTGTAAACAATTGTTTTCGTGNGGCCTCAAAGTGATTTTTTTTTTTTTCTTTACGAATACATCTTTCTTTTCCTTTTTTGCCTTGAAAATGTTTTGTCAAGCCAGTTTTTCCTTCAGATTCAAATAACGATGGTAACAGGAAACAGAATAGTAATAATCATTACAATATATTAAGGAACTTTTGAAGTTAATCATTTCTGCAACATGCAATGTTATCAGATTGTAAACAATTGTTTTCGTGAAGATTTTCTTTGAAAGAAACTCTTTTGAAGTTAATGATTTCTACAACATGCAATACCATCATCAAATTGTAAGCAACTATTTTCATGAAGATTTTCTTTTAAGGGAATTTTCCCTTCAGGAAAATTTTTTCTTTTTTTTTTTAAAAAAAAAGGTTTAGGAAAAATATAGTTTCCGTTGCCGGGAATCGAACCCGGGTCTCCTGGGTGAAAGCCAGATATCCTAACCGCTGGACGACAACGGAAGTTATGTTAAGTGGTGTAAATTTAAGTATTATTATTACTAGGAAAGAACTTGGAAATTCAATATCTAACTTCCCGAATCAAAGACCACTATTCCATTATCAAACCACCATTGATTGACCCAGAGAGTTCATTATTTAAAATTTCAATACCTAATCTTTTAATTAACATTTCAAAAGTTTCAATTTTTATTTTAGTTGACATATTGCCTAGAATAAAAACAATATATGAGTCATTGCAATAGTTAAGTATGCGTCATGCCTTGAAGTTATGTTCCCCAACAAAGTCTAAACGGTCAACTAACTAAGCATGTATATAAGCCAAAACAAAAAGGGGAAAAGACAAAGTAAACATGTCATATTAATTGATCAGTGGTAAAATCCACCATCTTGCGACCAAAAGTGCTGCATACATAGGATCAGGACTTTTATTGTATAGAAATCAAGTATTAATTAATATTTTACATTTATTAAACAAACAAATTGAGTAGTATTAAGTGGAAGAATCATGAGTTTACGAGCATTGTTAATTGCTAGATAAAGTGGCGGACACAAGGGTCCCAGTATCCCCGCTTTCTTTGGTTTTGGTAAATTGGCATGAAGCTTGTACAAGGGCCTGGCCTCTATCATTTCTTCATTTCAAATCTTCAAAATCAAAACATACCAGCAAAAACAATTACTTCGCTTAATGACCGAACTACCCTCATGGGAAAAAGCTCATAAGAATGTGATTGGTCACCCATGAAAAAGCAATGAAACCATTTGAATCTTCCCTTTCTCTTTTTTCTTTTAGACTTTCACATACTGCATAATATCTTTGAATCTTCGTTAGCTTAGCAGAAAAACAGAAAAAAAAACAAATAGTACCTTAACATATGGGCGATGGTGGGCGATATGGGGACAAACGCCAAAGTCACCACGAAAAAGAAGATACTTCAATGTTCTTTAGTTTATCAAACAGAGAAAAAAAAACAATGTTGGGCAGCTAATTGAATTCGGATTCCGATACCTTCTTGTTTCTTTTGAGTATACTGCATAAACAAAATAGAGATTGTTAATGTGTATTTTATAATGACCAACGGTAACAATACTTTTAATTGAAATTTTTTAAAAAAAAACACATTTATCAGTTTAATTAGTTGCATAACTGGAAATTTAGTGGCAAAATTTTCCCTCTTAACCTCGTAACAAGCGTATTCTTAATATATATTTCATATTTATTATAAAAAAAAGTTACAAAAAACAAGAAACAACAATGAAGGAACTTAAACTAAATTATTAGGAATTGAGGGGCCATATTAAATTTTTAATTTTTTTTTGAGAGGGCCAAGTAATTTTTTAAAATAAATTACATGAATAAAAAACTGGGGCCGTGGCCCCTCCCACTCCTTAGAAGCTACGTCCCTAGAAAACAAGAAGATTTTTTTCTGACCAATATTGAGAACTCATAAACAACTAAAATGATTTTTTTTCTTTGCCAAATTTAAGACTTGGATGCGATGGAAGATTTTGAGAAATTGGCAACTCAAGTGAATGGAGTGAAGATAAAGGTGAAAGTGACCAGTTTTAGCAAGTGGATGGCCTAATCCCCATCCCCTCAGCCATATGGCAATTGCTTTGACACCAATTTGGTGCGCTTAGCCTTGTACTTAATGCTATAATCTCTTGTCGCTGTCTAAATATTGTTAAGGCAAAGACGTGCATGCATGCCAATGACATTACAAGCATTGCCCAACTAACGGCTTCAGATAGTGCCAACGCCCTCTACTATTTCAATGCTCACACCTAATTTTCATCCTCTTATCCTCTCAAAACAAAACGGTTCCTAAAATAGGGCCAAGCGTTTTCCCCTATTCCCTTTATTTTTGGTTTTATGATCATATCAAACACTTTTTCTTCTAACAATAATATCCAAAAGGGATAATTAATTATGGTCTTCCAAATTTGTCCTTGCTCATTTGAGTATACATCACAATGTTTTCATTCAGTTATCAATTAAATATATAATACTTTAATTTGAGTATACACCACAGCCAAAAGGCACACGTCCAATGTTTAATTTACTACCAGTTGAACTAAGCGCTTGTTGGTAATGACTAACTATCTAAATTTGAGATGTAATATATGATATCAAATCTAATTCATTGGTTCACATGTTGAATTTTAATTACTTTAATTGTGTAATTAAATTTGAATATAAAATAGTAATAAATATTGTCTTTGTTCAAAGATAAAGTATTTTACAAATATAATGCATCTTATTTGACCCTCATATAATAATTTAACATTTTTTAATTATGCGATTGTTGAACATACTTTTTGGACATTTCTTCCCTCACACATTTTTATTACTTTCATTTGAAGTTCCATTTTGGATAATGATTGGCAGAAAATGTGGATTTTAACATATCTGTACAGGTTCAAATGGATTACAACCGTTTTGACAATATTCTCAATTGAAGTGCTTATTCAATATATAATCATGCCTGTTATTTAAACCACTAGCCAATATTTGGCACAATAATTGCCTTCTATTGACGAAAACTTGCTGAAAACAAAACGAATCAATCAAATATCCTCAACTATTACTACATTTTGCTGTCTGTTATAATGTAGCCATGATTCTTTACCAGAAAGCTACTTAATTAAACTAATTATTCAATATCACAACGCATCACAGCAATGAAGACGGCACATTCTGTTATACGGAGACCATTGAGTAGATCAGGAGCGTTAATGCATTAGAAACACATTAAAATAGGAACCAAATGTTATGAACTCTAATTAGGTAATGCTATATAACCTTCATGCAATCATTTATTTATCGAGGTTTCTTAAATATTTTTAGTATTTATGTGATATGTTATATTATATAAGAATAATTAATATGTAAATGACATGTGTACAAATAAATTATTTTTAAATTTATTTAAAAAAGTAAGATAAATTATATTTTATATCTAATAAAATATAAAAATTACTTATGTTTGCTATATAAATATAATATAATATAACCATATAGTATTATAGAATTCTCGTTTATTTATTTATTTGTAATCGTGAACTTGACTATACATCACATCTTTATTTTCACTCTATTGTTAGAATGTCATTTGAGATTATAAAAAAGGATTGTGAATTAGATAAATTTACAATAGGCAAATAGGCCTAGACTTTTTTTTTTTTTTCTACTGCAATAGACTATGTAAAAATGAATTCTTCACCAACGTCAATAAACAAAGACTGATGCTTTTCCTTTTCATTATGTCATTAGGTCAACATTTGAAGCTTTTATAGTGGTTAGAAGAGTTGTTAAGTAGGGGAAGAGTGTAAAATTTTTAAATCAGTTTCTCATTGCTCATTGCACCTCTTCAAACTTTGGACATTTTAAGGAGGAATTGAACTAAGATGTTTTAGAATTATAGTTTCTGTAATTTACAATTCACCCTGAATGCCTCCGAAGTCCAAACAAGTCCTACATAGTACATAGTACCACTCACGGCCTCACCTTTGTCTCCGCTAAATGCATGTTTCAAGTGGGAACGGTTTGTTTGTTGTATAGTTGCATATCTAGGAACTCAAAGATTCCAACACAACTAATCTAGAATTCATCTCGTTAACAAATAACATACAACCCCTTCCCTTTCCCGCGTTGTCACCGGCTCACTGGCTATGCCTGTCAATCCCTTTTATTTAATTAATTAATTAATTTTATATTTTCTGTTACACCGTTTTTTTTTTTTCTTTTGGGCGGAGCAAAGGAGAAAATCGGCTTCTGGTACAACATCCCGTCACTTTATTTTTTATTTTTAAATTTGAAAAAATATACTCGCCAATAATATAAGGCCTTTTTCGTCATTTCACACATTACCTTTTTCGGTTTTCAATTTTTCATTTTCTCTCTCGTCGTCCTCCTCTGACGCTCAACAGTCTCTGCACTCACAGAGAGGCAGAAGGAAAAAGAGGGAAGAGAGAGAGAGAACTGACCCTGAGAGACTTCTCCCTAGGAAACCCTAGAAGCTGCATTTTCATGGAAAGTGTTGCGCATTCTCGGCAGCTAAACAAGGTACCCGCCACGCTTTCCAAGAAAATCAGCAATGGCAACAATGGGGGCTTACCAGCTAAAATTTTATACGACGACATCTATGGAGGTCCACCGAAGTTCGGTGTTACAAGCCTCTCGCCTCGTTTTGAAGACTATGGTGAGATTTTCGGTAGCATACACACTGTACGCGCCTCGTCTATTCCGGTCCTCGATCTTCCGGTGGTCGATGAAACCGATGATTTTTTCGATGTCCGGGGCTCTGGTTTCGACTATGCTGAAGTTTTCGGAGGTATTAACGGACTAGATTTTGCGGTCTCCTTTGAGGACTTGTTTCATCAACCCAATGGTCGGGAAGGTGCTTCCTATGATGAAGCTTGGTAAGAATGCGATCATATTTTCTGCTCTGCTTAAAGTTACCATTTTGGTGTTGTAATTCCTAGTTTTTTCCTTTAATTGAAATGCATGATCCATTCCTTGTCATATTTCTGGGTTTATTTTTGTTGAGGCATAGTGGAACTGGAAACCGAGTTGCTTTTTTCTGGCGTTTAACATTGTATAATGGCTTTGAGCAATTTAGATTATGATTTCACTTGCCTGAGTGTGGAACTGGAAGGCAGAGTTTGTAGGTTGAGGTTTTTCGATAAATGGTAGCGAGGTATAAATTAGAAGGCAGACTATGGTGTTTGGTAATTTATGTTTTCTAACCATATGAATGTAGCATAGGTGTCCCACTGTTCAGTGAGCTAAAGCGTTTCGAAAGTTGTGCAGGAAAATGGGGCTTCTCTTCAAGTAGGGGTTTAGATCCAATTAATTTTTGTTTCTTAGTGGCCATGAAAGGAGAATTGGAGTTTTGTTGATGAACTAATGAACTCTTTTAAGTTTGATGTATGCTATGAGCTCCTAACATCTGCAAGCGCATGTGTTTTGCTCTAAGATCTTTCTATGCATATGTCTAAGATATATTTATTTAGATGAAAAATATTATGTGCTTTCATTTTATCTCTATAACTTGAGATTTTTGTGGGATGTCTTCTTTCCTTTCTCTTGTTTAAGATCTTTTTTTGGATTATGATGGAGCAATATAATCATATTCTTTCATCATCTATAGGACTCCAGAAGAAACTGATTCATTTTCAGAAGTTTCGGATCATTCCGGAAATAATCAATTTCAAAGCATGTCAAATGGAGACCATTACCAGTCAGTTGATGGTGGTACAGAGTTTAACATTTTGTACCATAAGGTCAACGGAACAAGCAATGAAGATATGTCAAGGAGGAAAACTCACACAACTCAGCTACATGCTGTTCCTGGATTCACTCTAGTATTTGATGAAACTACACCATTTCATATGACTGATCCATCTTTGGAGGTTGCAGATGATGTCAATCTTGAGATTGACTTTAATGCAGACAAGATGAAGGGAAAGCAGCTGAGGAAAACACTGTCACATCCACCTAATTGTACTCCTGCTGGTGAACAGACTTTTGGTGGTGAGGATAAACTTCAAAATGGACTCAGCAGAAATGGTTCTCATACCAGTGAGATGTTCATAACTGTGTCTGACATCAGCCTTAGAACTCGTCCCTCTCCAGTGCCACCTCCCTCTCGGCCACCACCTATACTTGATGCGAAGAAGGGGGACAATGACGGGTTTCATTTGGACAGTGAGCATGTTGCTCCTGAAGAGGCTCCAGGTGAAAGGTCACCACCTTTCTTCGATGTGGAGGTTGATATGAATTCATCTGCTGCAGCTTCTGCTGCTGCTATGAAAGAAGCAATCCATAAAGCTGAAGCAAAACTCAGGGTTGCCAAAGAACTGAAGGAGAGAAAGGAGGGTTTGGAAAGCCGTGTAAAATTAGGTTATGATGTAAAAATTAACGAAGGCAAGGTGAGTGAAAATATAAGCAGATCAAATAGTTTGAAGGATGAGAGAATCCAGGGAACTTGTGATAGGAGATCTAGCAAAATGAAGACTTCTGTCCCAGATGAAAGGTCGAAAGCTATGAAGGCTGCCCCAAGAACTCCAGATTCATTAGAAAGGGAAATGCTTTTAAACATGTCCAGAAATACTGCAGAGGAATGTCATATCAAGGAATCCAGGTCATCTCAAGGGTCAGATAGAAGTACTGAAGTTGGCACATGGAAAGAAGCAACCGAGTTTTTTGAATTGGTGGGAACAGAAAAATCTGGAAAGGTATTACAGCCTGCAAATCAAACTAAGGTTTTGGTGCAAGATACCAGAATTCATGAACGAAGCTGGAAGGAAAGAGAAGAATATAATCTGCAAGAAGAAGAGAATAAAAAGGTGAAAGGAATTGAAGAATATTGTCAGAAGGAGGAACACAAGAAGAAATCTAAAACAACAAAAGAGGCGTATGAACAGGACAAAATCATTAGGAGGTCTAAAATATCTAATGAAGAACGCAGGCAAAGAGAGCATGTGAAGAAGGAAAAAGTGGCTGAAATCTCTGAGCAGGAAGAGAACGAGAAGAATATAAGAATGGCGTATCAGCGGCAAAAAACTGAAGAGAAGATAACTGAAGCTGATCAATCAGGACACTTGGAAAACTTGTCCGAGGCATGGCACAAGGAATATACACAAACAGCAGGTGAGAAATCAAAAGACAATGATAGACCAAGTGAAGTTCAGCAGGTTTTGAAGTTTAAGGAAACTGAGAAGAAACTAAAGGAGGCTGAGAAACAAAGGGAAATTGTGAAAAGGCACAAGCAATCTGAGAAAATGAAAGAAAATGAAAAAAGACAAAGAGAAGCTTTTGCTTTAGGACAAGCAGAGGATGAAGAAAAACTGAAAGAGTCTATGGAGCTGGATGCAAATGATGCAACATCAAAGCAGGCTTTTGAGCGGGTTAAAGCAGAGGGAACAGTGACTTGCAGAACAGAAGATGAAAAGAGATTGAAAGTTGATCAGGTTCTGAACGAGAAGGGACTAAAAGAAGCTTTTGAAAGAGAAGAAATTGAGAAAATCCTTAACGATGCTTTTCTAAAGGAAGAAAGTGATGATGGCCTCAAACAGGCTCCTGAGCAGGAAGAGAATGATCTGAAAGTGAACGAGAAATGTCTGAAAGAGGCTTTGGGGCGAAAGAGGGTAAAAGAGGCATATGAAAGAGATCAAGGTAAAGAGATATTGAGAGAGGCTTGTGATGGATATGGACATGAAAATAGACTTCAAGAAGCAGGTCAGTGCAAAGGGACTGGGAGAGTTCTGGATCAAGCTTCAGATGGTGGAATATTGAAAGAGGTTTGGAGGAAAGAAGAAACTGAGAGCCCATCAAGCCAGGAATTTGACCAGAAAGGAAGTGAAAATCTATCTAATGAGGATGGTCACCAGGAGCAGTCCAAGAAGGTGCTCAATAATGCTGGTGGGAAGGAAAAAGGTAAAGAATTAGACAGAGGTTTGGAGCAAATGGAGGGTAATGAAGATGGGAAGAAACTGAAGTTCGAGAAAGAAACTGATGGGAAGTCTTCTCAATCAGCCTCCACACATGAAGAAAACATTGGAAAACTGGAGGAATCTCAAGAATCCCTTGCTGACCAAGAAATTAGAAATATGAGAACTGAATGCAGAAATCGGGAAAAGAAATTGGAAGAGGTGGGAATGAAAAGTCTACTGGCTAATAAAAAAATCAGAGCACATGAAATATTCCCAGGAGACACGGAGCATAAAGGGGTCCCTTCAGGAAAGGTGGATGACACTGTGATAGAGGCTGATGAACTTGGTTTTGGTAGTGAAGAGACATGCATTGAGAAAACTAAGACAGTCTCCCGCAATGAATTTGATCTTAGAAGTCAAGAGAAGAAATTTGCTCATGAATGGGGTGAGAGAGGAAAGAATAACCAGCACGTGAAGGTTGTCCTGAACCAGGAAGAAAGCGCAAACATGTGTGGTGATAACGGAAGGAACACAGAAGCAGCTGAACCTGCTACAGTGCCAGAAACTGGAAATGCTCAGAAAACTGCTCAGCGATTTCATGTAGGCCAATCCATAGAAAGAAAAGAGAGGAATCTCAGTGAAAGTCTTGCATCAGAGGAGAAAGGTGCTGAAAGGATGAAAAGGGAAAGGGAGTTGGAAAAAGATCGTCTTAGGAAGATAGAAGAGGAGAGGGAGAGAGAAAGGGAACGAGAAAAAGACAGAATGGCTGTTGACAAAGCAATGCTGGAAGCTGAGAGGGAAAGAGAAAGAGAAAAGGACAGGATTGCTGTTGATAGAGCAACTCTTGAGGCTCGTGAGAGGACATATGCTGAAGCTCGTGAGAGGGCAGAAAGGACTGCATTTGAGAGAGCTAACACTGAAGCTCGACAAAGAGCACTGGCTGAGGCCCGGGAAAGACTTGAGAAGGCATGTGCTGAGGCCAGAGATAAGTCATTTGTTGATAAGGCTACTGCAGAGGCCAGATTGAAAGCTGAACGTGCTGCTGTAGAAAGAGCTACTGCAGAGGCTCGAGAGCGTGCCATGGAAAAAGTAAAAGTTGAGAGGGCTGCTTTTGAGTCCAGAGAACGATTGGAGAGATCTGTTTCTGACAAATTTGGGGGTCCTTTTAGAAATGCTGGGGGTAGACAAGGCTCTTCATCCTCTGTGAGTATCCACATAAATTCTGCTACTAATAAAATGCATGATCTCCTACAGAATGTCTAATGCATTAATTGGCAGGATATGCAGGACCCACAGTTTCAGAATGGTACCTCTTCTGCTGGTTCCAGATATCCATATTCCTCAGTTTATGGTGGTATGTGATATGTGACACCCCTGCATTACTTAAGTATAAAATCCCATTTAATGTTTTACCATGTCCTGCTTGATATATCTTAACCTGAGACTGTAATTTTCTTGAAGCTTCCTCTTTCTGTGAGAGATCAGAAGGAGTTGAAGGTGAATCAGCTCAGAGGTGTAGAGCTAGACTGGAGAGGTATCGCCGCACAGCCGAGCGTGCGGTAAGATCTTTTTTCTTGTGAACTAATCATGCATGTACTTTCTACAGATAGAACATAATCCCAAGTCTTTTCAAAATGTTTCAGGCGAAAGCTTTGGCAGAGAAGAACATGCGTGACCTTCTAGCTCAGAAGGAGCAAGCTGAGAGAACTGTGAGCATGCATCCATGTACTTTTTTTCTAAAATTTCTGAACTATTGTTTGAATTTTTCATTGATTACTTGAGTCTGATGCTGTTTGCAGAGATTAGCAGAGACTCTGGATGCTGAAGTTAGGAGGTGGTCAAGTGGGAAAGAAGGAAACCTGCGTGCATTACTTTCAACCTTGCAATATGTAGGTGTTAATATTCTGAAATAACTGGCATTATGGTCCTTCTTTCTACTCCTCCCCACATAGTAATGATAGGTAGGGTGTGGCAAGTGAAGGTCCATTAGACCAAGTCTCAAAACAGTGGAAACTGTGTGAATTCGTTAATTGATCCTGATAGTCTAAACTCCCTTCTAATTCTTTCTGTTCTGGTTGTTTCTGTTTGAGACCCAGTTATGGTGGGCCTAATACTTGTCCCAAGGGAAATGCCGGCTTTGATTGTCTTAAGTTGAAGAAACTAGGTTCAACGTATGGTTCCTTGTCTAATGTTTCTATCTTGTCAGATCCTTGGACCTGATAGCGGGTGGCAGCCAATCCCATTAACGGAGGTCATCACTTCTGCTGCTGTAAAGAAAGCTTATAGGAAGGCCACCCTGTGTGTTCATCCGGACAAATTACAGCAACGCGGAGCAAGTATTCAACATAAATATATATGCGAAAAGGTCTTTGATCTTCTAAAGGTATGTTTAGGCAATGCCATCTTTCACTGGGGCAGTTTTATTTGAATCATGTTCATAATGATCGTTAACATCATCCACGTTTCATTAATAATCATATCGTTCTTTCACTCATTTTGGTTTTTTGCTTGGTTTTCCAGGAAGCTTGGAACAAATTCAACTCAGAAGAGCGATAGCATGCCTTTGTGTGTTGCTGACTATTTGCTTGCCCCTCCTTGTTCCTTTCTAGCGTGTATAGACTAGAGCTCCACTTAGGTAGTCACCTGGGCACGTGCGCTACAGCTGTCCCAAACCATAGTAATTATTTGTCAGTTATAATCCACGTTTTGTAATATATCATTCTGTCGCCATAAATATTTGTCTGTATGTAAGAAATGTTCATCCCACGTGCGGTTTTCGCAATCTCAGAAATTCAGAAGTAAATAGATACAAAGCATTTATGAGATGAAGTAGCATGGCTTTTCTATGGCCAAACATTAGAGAATCGTTGTTCCCATGTTAGAGATATACCATGATGTCTCAAAATTGGTAGGATAATGCTCGATGCCACAATTTAGTCAGTTGAAAATTAATTGATCATAGACCATTTTGAGCATTCTTTCACCTTCACAAGGTTGCTTGCTAGTCTCAGGAGTAGGTAAAGGATTTTTTTTTTCTCTTCATGTTTTCTTATCACTATAAGTTCTGGTTAAATTATATTTGATAACGAGTCATATTTGTGAAAAAAATGTGAAATAGGAGTGGTGACTTACCATTTCTCTAGTCTCAGACATCAATTGGGATTTGGGATGTTACTTTGAGAGTGAAAAATTGAAAGTTTAGGAGTACAAATTCTAATGTGCTCAATTGACCAATGCACAAATGAGTTCTTTTATGAAGAATTTCTTTATAATATTGTTTATGCTTTTTTAACTCGTCTCCGATATTCAATAATTTTAAATATTAATTTTATCTAATTAATGAGTGTCCATTCTTGATTTTAGTGTGCTCGGCAGAGACGAAAGGTAAAACCGTAAAAGGTAAAAATAGATAAATAAAATATTTGAGATGATAATGCAGCTTTTGAAATGCAATGGGCAAGTGCCCTTGGTCCGAGTAGATACTGCGCCAAAAGAAGAAAGGAAAAAACCGAAAAGAAAGATTCAGCCCTTGATGTTTTTCCTTCCATGCCCAAAACTTTATCATCTAATTTCGTTTCATTTTCCCTCCGGAGTTATAAATTTTCAGAGTCGCAACGTTTACACCCACAACGTGTTCGATCAAATGCTCCTGTGTGATCTTTACACGCTTAACTCCCTTATTGCCTCGTATTTCCGGCAAGGTGATGCTATCTCAGCATGGGCTCTCTTTCGTCGTATACATTGCGCGCGTTCTGACATTGATGCCTACACATTCACCCCTGTCTTGGGTGCATGTTCTATGTTACCCAGCCCTGAGCGTGGCAAACAAGTCCATGGTCTGATGATCAAGACGGGTACCGAGTCTGGAACTGTGACCAAAACTGCTCTTATGGACATGTATTCCAAATATGGCTATGTGGGTGATTCGATAAGGGTCTTTGAAGAGATAGAATACAAGGACGTAGTTACTTGGAACGCTTTGCTTTCAAATTATTTACGGCATGACCTTCCTCATGAAGCACTCGGTGTTTTAAAAGCAATGAGGAGGGAGAGAGTTGAATTGAGTGAGTTCACTTTGTGTTCTGTGCTCAAAACTTGTGCTTCTTTGAAAGCTTTGAAACAGGGCAAGCAAGTTCATGGTTTGGTGGTTTCAATGGGACGTGATTTGGTGGTTCTAAGTACTGCCCTTATTGACTTTTACTCTAGTGTTGGGCAAATTAACGAGGCTTTGAAAGTATTTTCTGCTTTTAGCAGTGCAAAAGATGTTATGATGCACAACTCGTTGATTTCTGGGTGCATCCGGAATGGAAAGTATGACGACGCATTCTCAATTATGTGCATGATGAAACCCAATATCATTGCGCTTACCAGCGCTTTGGCGGCATGCTCTGAGAATTCGGATTTGTGGATAGGGAAGCAGATACATTGTGTTGCAATGCGTCAGGGTTTCACTTCTGACACCCAATTGTGCAATGTGTTGTTGGACATGTATGCAAAATGTGGGAAAATCTTGCACGCCCGATTGCTATTTGATAGAATTTCTCATAAAGATGTGGTTTCATGGACAAGTATGATCGATGCATATGGAAGTCATGGCCACGGGCACGAAGCTGTTGAGCTGTTTGAGAAGATGAGAGAGGATGGAGCTGGGGTATTGCCAAATTCTGTTACTTTTCTAGCTGTTTTATCAGCTTGTGGTCACTCTGGATTGGTGGAGGAAGGGCGAAGATGTTTCAATTTGGTGAGGGAGAAGTATGGTCTTGAACCAGGTCCAGAACACTATGCCTGCTTCATAGATGTCTTAGGCCGAGCTGGTCAAATAGAACAAGTATGGTCTCTATACCAAGATATGATTGAGCAGGATATTAGAGCTACAACTGCAGTATGGACATCATTGTTAAATGCTTTCTGTCTTAATCTTGATGTCACAAGGGGTGAATTTGCCGCAAAGCATCTCTTGCAGTTGGAACCCAATAAAGCCAGCAATTTTATACTTGTATCAAATTATTACGCAGCCATTGGAAGGTGGGATCGTGTTGATGAATTGAGAAGCATTATGAGGACAAAGGGGTTGGCTAAGGAAGCTGGGAATAGTTGGATTACTGTTCCAAGCAGCAATCAAAGTGCCACAGGAAAGTGAAGGGTGTTCCTATAGCCAAGGGGTACATTTGGTAAGGAAGGTGCGTTTCATTTCGTCCCTCATTTTTCTTCTACCAAGTAAGTATAAAGTAATTTGCATTCTAAAATTTTCACCTTCTCATCTTCAATAGTACTTAGTACACCCTAAGTGTGATCCTGAAAATTGTCTGCATATGATGGCAGTTTGTGTCTTTCTCTGCTCTCCATTGCTTTCAACCATTGGTTGGTGGATTTTTTTTCTTGATATATATATAGATAGTTGAAGAAGAATATGAGACGGTAGGAGAATAGTTGGAACTGTATGTCTTACTTACACTTCTGAAAATAATCTTAATTGGCAGCTGTTTTCAGAAGTGGTTACATTGTAAAACAAGATTTTACATAATTTGTTTTCAATGCTACCCAATAATGTATATCTTATTATTTGTTTGTGTTGAAATATTTCCCCCAACAAAATGGTCAAATGTATATAACACAAGAAACCTTTTGCTAAGATTGTGGCCAAGGTGGGTTCGCGGTCGAAATGGTAGAAATATTCAGAACAAATTTCTGGTTTGACATTGTCATCGTCATCGTCATCGTCATGCACTATTAATTAATCATTTGACAATTTATTTGGCTTCTCAAATGAAGCCATGCTTGGAGCGTGGAACTTGTTTATTTTTTAATATTTATAAAGATAATATTATTAAATGATTCTCAACTTGCATTGAATGACTATTTGATGTAAGTTATGAGAATTAACATAAACTATTGTAAATCATTTAAAATGCACTCATCATGTAATAAAAATTTAGTTTAATTACTAGGTCAAACTGAGTATGCCTGTGAGTGGGCCATTTTAGATGAATTTTATGGTGTACTGTAGGCAATAAAATCACACCTGCTAGTTGGGGCACTTTGACTGAGAAACTCAATCAAGATTGGTGTGCCCATAAAATTAAAAAATCAATTTCTCATGTTATTGGATGGGTCATACATGTATGAGAAAGGAACTGTTTAGGCGGCATAAAAGTCAAAACATAAATGTCATTGGTTATCTTGTTTTCAAGCTATTGATCCCGTAGTAAACATCAAGAACATCAGCAAGGATTAAAATAAACACAATACATAAGAGCAAGCAACCCAAACCTGACCAAAAATTGAAATGGAATGCACATATATATATAAAGCTAAGGCCCTCCAATTATGGCACTGCTCTAACTTCCCTCCTCCAAAATCCTCAGTTCCTCACCAACCCTTTTCCTTTGTAGCTACACATAGCTAAGATATCAAGCAAAGTCTTGTTATATTTCACAAGATCCAACAATGTTTAGATCAGCAAGTACTCGGGGTGGACCTTTAAGATATGAGCAATTAGGAAAAGAAACTGCTGCTATTCCTTTGAATGAAGAGTTGAAGAGGAGCACAAGTGTACCTGCTAGTGCTAATGGTCGAGCATTCAGTTCATTCAGGAAGCCAACTTTGGGTTCAAACTTAGCAGACACTCTGCAGAGGAATCCCACAAAAAAGGCTAGTAAGGAGAAGACTCACCCTCTCTTCAGCTTCATGGATTTTCGTCGAAAGAAGAAAACCACAGCTAAGCCTGAATTCTCCAGATATCTTGAGTATCTCAAGGAAGGAGGCATGTGGGATTTGAATTCTAATAAGCCTGTAATCTATTACAAATGAGAGATTGCTTTAGTTCTTTTATTTTGCCTTCTCGGTTTTGAATTCAAATTTATGATATTTGGTGTGAGAATTAGAATTTGATTCTCATATCAAACTCCTTTATGAAGATGTAGAGTAACTGCTTCAGCCAAAATATTGTTGAAATTGTTAATTATTTGTATCAGTTCTGTTGTTATCAGCTTAACTATATTGTTTGGTACATCAACAAGGTTTAGGACCTGAAAAAAGTGCTGAGAGAACAAGAAATGAGTCTTGGCATGAAGAGAGGGACAACCACATGAAAGGATTTGGCTGGGATAAAAATCATAAAACATACACATTAATGTAAAATTTGGCAAATTGACCCAAAAAATATATATTTGTAAACCATTTACGAGAAATTGACACTTTCTAAATTATATATTAAAATGGGATAATTTTGATTATTTTATTATAAGAAAAAAGAAGCGTAAGGAAACACGCTATATGAGAAGTAGCGTGTTCCTTTGGGTCATGCTATTCCTCATGTAGTGTGACACATGTCATGTTGCATGGGAAATAACATCACCTAAAGGAACATGCTATCTCCTATGTAGCGTGTTTCTTTTTGGAAAATTACCATTTTTGGATCCCAAATGCAAGTGTCACGTTGTTTCACACAAAATCAAAGTAGCGTGACTCTCTTAAAAATGCTACATCACAAACTAGCATAATCAGGTTTGTCTGTTTGTCTAATAATAAAATAATTAAAATTACCCAATTTTAAAATTTAATTTGAAAAAAGTGCCTATTTTTTTGTAAATAATTTACAAATATGTATTATTTAAGTCAATTTACCGTAAATTTCCACGGTCCATTAGCTTAATTATTGCTTCCATTAGTTTCTAGTAATTTAAATTTATAGGTAGGTGGTGGAATTGACAAAGAGAAAGTTCACAACATTTCTGTGGTGGAATCAATGCCACTTTGTCATCTTTTCTGGTTGATGAGATTACGTGAAAGCAACCTAACTCANCTATTTACGAGAAATTGACACTTTCTAAATTATATATTAAAATGGGATAATTTTGATTATTTTATTATAAGAAAGAAGAAGCGTAAGGAAACACGCTATATGAGAAGTAGCTTGTTCCTTTGGGTCATGCTATTCCTCATGTAGTGTGACACATGTCATGTTGCATTGGAAATAACATCACCTAAAGGAACATGCTATCTCCTATGTAGCGTGTTTCTTTTTGGAAAATTACCGTTTTTGGATCCCAAATGCAAGTGTCACGTTGTTTCACACAAAATCAAAGTAGCGTGACTCTCTTAAAAATGCTACATCACAAACTAGCATAATCAGGTTTGTCTGTTTGTCTAATAATAAAATAATTAAAATTACCCAATTTTAAAATTTA
>QAOA01002417.1:130299-194633 GCA_003255065.1 Cercis canadensis
TTTTTTTCGGTTTTCGTTGCATTTGGCTTAGTCGTGTGAAGGTTTCTGTTTATCTCTATGTGTGTTTATTTTTCCATTGGAAATGAAACGGAACCTTTGGATGCTTTGAGATTGGATTTGGTTTCCGCGGTTCATCTTTTGAGGGAAATTTGCAAATATTGTGGTTCACTCTGCTTTTTTTCATATGTGGAAGGCGGTAGTAGGGCGTAATCTTTTAATTGCATAGAGTTTGTTTACATTGAATCGTAATATTATATTTACAGTCACACTGCACCGGCGTAGGTTTTATTTTTCGGATATTTTTGCTTTCTGGCCTTTTCGTCAGTAGCCAAGGAGATGTATTATAGTCTCCGACACCCTCCATGGCTATAGAAGAAGTGAAGTGAAGTGAATAATATACGAAAGATTTGTATTGTATATTTTGTGGTGGCTTTTAGTTTTTACTGATTTTTCGAGTATTTACGTTTATATCACTTTTTTGGTTTTGAACAGCCATGCCGACCTTTACTGCCATAGCGTTGGATAGATTGTTAGAACCTGGAACTTCCAAATCAGTCGATAAATCTGTTCCTTCTTCAATGCCTGTTCCCAACTCAAAGCTGGAGAGGAGAAATAGTGCATCAGCCACAAGAAATAGTGCAACCTCGAGAAATGGTGCATCAACTACCAAAAAGAAGGCTCCTCGTCCTCAAATAAGACCAGCACTCTATGCCACTCCTGAGGTGACACCACTTCCAGATTCACCCTCTTCATTCCCTCCATCTCCTTACATCATCAATCACAAAAGACGCGGGCCACGCCTCAACAAGAGTTTTTCTGAGGCCAATGTCCCGTCCAAGCAGAAAGTTGCAGATGATGAAAAGGTTGTCAATTCAGATACTGTGATTGTCAGTTCAGCTGGTGACCTTCAAGTCACTTTCACTAATCCTGAAGCTGTTAAAGAGAAGCATGTGAGTGGTGGTGACGACCTTGGGAGTGGACATAGGGAAACTGGAAGTAGTAGCATTACAAATGGATCACACAGGGAAAATAATGTAATGAAGGCGGTGGCATTGCAATCAGACAGAGATGGAGAGAATGACGACTTCTTTGACCCACAGGATTCACTGAGTTACACAAGCAACACAGATGGAGAGGATAATGCAGAACGTTCAGCGAAGTTCTCTACTCCTGGTGGGGAGTTTTTTGACGCTTGGGAAGGTAATTAAACTAGTTTTTTTGTTAATTATTTCTGTGCAGTTTTTTATATATGCAAGTGGATCAGTAGATTTGTAATGAACTTTCTTACTGACAATTTTATAGTGTCATTGACTAAAGCTTACTTTGGTCCTTTCCTTTCTTGTAGAACTATATTCTGAAGGTGGAGGTCAAACTTCTCCATGTGATGTTGAAGCTGAATTGCGTGAAATGAGGTTGAGTCTATTGATGGAGATAGAGAAGCGGAAGTTAGCTGAAGAATCCCTTAATAACATGCGAAGCCAATGGGAGAGGATTAGACATAGGTTATCTCAAGTGGGGATAGTCCTCCCTTCAGATCTTACAGCTGTGGCTGAGGGTGAGCAGCTGAATTCTGATCCTGTGGAAGATATATGTCAACAAGTTCATGTTGCTAGGTTTGTATCTGATACCATTGGGAGGGGAACTGCCAGGGCTGAGATGGAGATTGAGATGGAAGCTCAATTAGAGTTAAAGAACTTTGAGATTGCTCGACTATTGGAACGTCTCCGCTTTTATGAGACTGTGAATCAGGAAATGTCTCAGAGGAACCAAGAAGCAGTAGGTGAGACCTATGATCACTTCTTTGGTCTGTAATTGTATTGGCCAATCTGCTTTCTTAAGTAGATGCATTTATTCTTCTCCCACCTCAAACTGACAACATGCACATAAGTTGATGCATACATGCTTGCTTTTTTAAGATAGTTTTTAACAGACATCTGCAGGGGTGCTAAAAGAAAGAAAGTTTTGTTGCTAGTATAATTGTGATGTGTGGTTGCTGAAAGAAAGTTTTGTTTTCCCTCACGACACAGCACTCCGGCTTTTCATTTAGAATGACACAAGAATACATGTATAAGATAGACTTGTATGAACATTGGGTATTGGTGTCAAGTGTCTGGTTTCTTGTTGTTGACAGTAAACGTGGCATGGTAGTATTATGGATGATCTTTCGCAATTGTATGGTCATGGATGGGGACAGGCATATGATCATGTAAATAACAACACCTCAGTGATATGCTGATTGGTGGTTTAAAATCAGTTATGGGTCCCCCCCAAAAAAAAAAAATGGAAGAAAGTGAAAGAATCAGTTTGTTATTTTTGATTGATTGTTTGGAGATGATAATCAATTCAAAACTGATATAATTGGAGCACATTAGTTGAGGTTTGTATGCATTGCTTGCTGTTGAAGGATAAGGCCAAATAACAAATATATATCTATAGCCACTGATCGTCGTCATTTTGTTGTGCTGGATTCGTGATACTTGGATTATGTGCATGAATAACACATTTGGTAGAGGATTGAGTGTTATGTATTGTGTTAGATTCGGGTCCTTTCCACTACTGTAGGTATTACATGCTATTAGTTTCTCAAGTTAAAGTTCTGATTTTCCTTTTTTTTTTTTATGTGATGTTTTTTAGGGAATATTATGTGTTGTTAGTGTTTTTTGCATTAAGAAAAACCTCTGGTTGCTATAGTTAAACTAAACCTGATTGATTAGCTGGTCCTAATTTGTATGTGATGTGATTAGCTGCCATCTAGGAAGTTTTCACTAAGTAGACATATTTTGTGTGCACGAGAATTTATAAGCATGTGTGTTATTTACATGCATCTGGGAAAATGCCTGCTTTTCTGTTGGCAAGTGTACCTTTTCAGCGGTGTTAGTGTACATCCGTTGTTTAGTTACTTCATTTCCCTATCTGATTCATGTTCTTTGTTGTCTTTTCTAGAGTTGGCACGGCGTGAAAGGCAAAGAAGGAGAAGGAGGCAGAGATGGATTTGGGGCTCCATTGCTACTGCCATTGCCCTTGGTACTGGAGCCATAGCCTGGTCTTATCTCCCTGTGGGAAGAGGATCATCCTCTGCAGACCATGATCTGGTACCTGAGCATGATGATGCAGCCAATTAATATACACAATCAGATACTAACTGCAATGCCGTGTTATGGTAGGAGAGGAGAATAAAGGCTATACATTCCACAATGTGGCTTAAGTTGTCTCTTACTTTATCAATTGCAATTTTCCGGCATCCTGAGTGTGCAGAAATATTGGGCCTTTAATATATAGAAGAACTTGTGCCTTTCACTGGTAATCGATTGATTATTGAAATGTTTCTCTGTTGCCAAAACGATATGCTGTAGCTTCTTATGCACTAGAGCTGCAAGCTCAGTTGCTTGCGAACACCGAGTATGTGCATAAATACTTCGCTCCGTTATATTAGGTAGAGCATTTATAATAGATTCTTTTGAGCTCGAACTCTGAGCATTCTAACACTGCAATAAGAATCTAATTGATCTCTGGAATTTTGTTTTTGATTGCTCAACTTTAGGAAGGAGAATCTGGTTGAGCTTTGATGCAGCATTATGGTTTTCCGTTGTGCATTTTATGATATGCAATAATTGATATTGTCAACGATAGACGAGGTTGTGATCGTTTGACCATATAATTGTTGATTGTAATCTTTTCTACAATCTTATAGGTTTTTCTGTAGAAGCAAATCGTTTTTAGTTTTTGATTTTTCCTGATTTGTTATGTCGCTAATTACTACCACTTGGACCGTTGTCAATTGTCCTGAAAAGACCCTAATAACGGAAAGAAAAAAAAAATATAACAAGAAATATCGAGAGTCTCTTCAGTATGGTTTTGGTGGCATTGCCACTGGCACAATAGCAGAATTTTTTTCTTGGTAAAACTACTGTAAAAGAAAGCTAAACAAGATGTCTTCAAAACCCAAATAACCATAACGAGGTTATTAGTGGGGAAGTCGGGTACTACAAGGAGGCTCGTCAAGGGAACGACGTCGCTCCTAAGGACTGTATTTTATCTTGTAAGTTGGATAAAAATAGAGCGAAAGAGTGTCATCTCTACTCAACTCCAAGTCGAACAGTGGAGCTCCGTCCGAATATGGAGCTAGTCTTACACATATCTGCAACTGCATCTCTTCCCAGAGAAAAATTCTTTGCTCACACAGTTTTTCATCACTCTCTGTTTCCTGGGTTCACCCCCAGAACTCCATTCCAGCCAATCCCGCTTGAATTGCCGTCTCAACTTAGTTGTAGAAATAGGAATCGTCGCGTTGAAGAATTTGCAGATGAAACAGCCCAACTTTGGGCTAGCGAACGAGAATTTAACTGCCGGACAGAAGAAATAGACGAAGCTCAGACGAGCTCTTATTTGGAGGATGACTTGTCAGTCTTGTCTCTCAGCGAGAAACCCGAGAGGAACATGGCCTTGCTGGACGAATATGAAGCCGAGGAGCTCGATTATGAGTCTCACTCTCACCATCGAAGCGGTTTGTCCCTTTCTGTTTCCTCAGAAAATGTTGGGTTTTTCTTCTCAGTTGTTTTAAAACTTTTGATTTTGTTGTGGGTGAACATATACGTGTGTAGATTGTTTCGAATAGTTATGTTCTTATTTCTGTTTTCATTCTCGGGAATGCGTAGGATGTGTGCCTACCATTGCAATTCTTAATTTTAATGAGTCAAACTGCAGGATACGTGGCTTTACTTGGCAAGCCAAATGTTGGGAAAAGTACGCTAGTAAACCAAATGATTGGGCAAAAGTTGTCAATAGTTACCGATAAACCTCAAACTACGAGGCACCGAATTCTTGGTATATGTTCTGGCCCAGATTATCAGGTTTGATCTTATTGGTAATTAATTCTTCTGTTTGATTTGATCAACTTGTCTAGTTGGTTCATTGTCACTAATTATCATGTATGGCTCTTCAATGTTCAAATTGTGATGCACAATTCTGTTTCCTAAATCCAGTTATCATGACAATCAACTAAATTTTTGTTCTGAGATTGATGTGGTCTTACTGACATGATTCTGCTCAATATTTGGCAAATTTCGAAAGAGAATTTATTGGCATCTGGTGATGGGAACTTCAGCCCTTAATTTATCATGTACTGAAAGATGGATGATAAACATGTGATTAAAGTTCTCTTGGATGTTATCCTAGCTTGGAAGTTGATATTAAACACAAAAATAAAATAGCTACTGATTCCGCTACATATATGTGTATTATTTATCATACATATATGGTGGTTACTTCTAATTGAGTTAGCTATCATTCACGTTCTCAGAGCTATGGTGTTCAAATGATCTAATATCAGTGTTCCACTTCAAAAGCTGTGCATTAATGAAATAATATGGGATAATTCTAATTGATAACTAGTTCAATTGAACATTGTATAAATCTGCGTTGAAGGAGAATAATGCGTTCAATGACTACACTCCAAATAAAACTTTTTCTATTCAACTGTTATTATCATTAGTCTTGAATACTATATTGGGGATTTCTAGGGATCTACTGCTGCTTTTCTCTTTATCTTTGTTTCTTGACGTGAGGACTCACTTACAGATGATACTATATGACACACCTGGTGTCCTAGAGAAGGAAATGCACAAGTTGGATTCAATGATGATGAAGAATGTGCGCAGTGCTGCAGTTAATGCTGACTGTGTTTTGATCCTCGTTGATGCATGTAAAGTGCCTCAAAAAGTACGGTTCTTGGTTTACAAAACTGTTTTTACAATGCAATACCCTTTTGCTAAATTGGTTTTTTTGTCTCTAGATTGATGAAGTATTGGAAGAAGGTGTAAGAGACCTCAAAGATAAGCCACCCACTTTACTGGTTCTGAATAAAAAGGATCTTATCAAACCTGGTGAAATTGCTAAGAAACTCGAGGTTGGAACTCATTAATTGGTATTTATATTAGAACACATAAGTAAATTTACTGATGTGGACGTTCTTTTTTCCAGTGTTTTTTTTATGTCTCAATTATATTCATAATTTTTGCAGTGGTATCAGAAATTTACTGATGTTGATGAGGTTATACCCGTCAGTGCGAAATATGGTCATGGGGTTGAAGATGTCAAGGACTGGATTCTGTCAAAGCTTCCCAATGGGCCAGCTTACTATCCAAAGGCATGTCAAAAGTTAAAGTTTTGTTTTACTTAATCAACTGTCCATCTTTGCATCATCAATGTTTAATTGTATTATTATTCAGTGATAAAACAGGAGATGGTACCATTAGGCACAGAAAAATAGTTTACTCTGCTTATCCTTTCTCGACTATGAAAAACAGTAAATGTATTTGATTTTAAAGCTAAAATAAAATATGGGCAAGTCAAGTCAAAACTGGCATATCAGCTTATGTTCATGCTGAGTTGCATATAGGGTCTACATCACGGGAGGTCAAGTTATTTTTTATGAATTCATCAGTCAAGGATTTGCTATACATGCATGAACGCAATCATTTCCAAAGGGAATTATATCGATCTTTACTTCAAGAATTTTTAGTGCTAAGTTTTGGTTTAGCAATTTCATTGTTATTGCTGGGTTTGACAATTATTGACTTAATAAAATATGAAGAATTTGAATATCTATCTTGTTATCATTTCTTCAAATCACTTGCTTCTTGCTTGTGATACACTTGCCTTAGCATTGTTCTTGAATTCACAGGACATCGTCAGTGAGCACCCTGAAAGATTTTTTGTGGGTGAAATAGTTAGAGAAAAGATCTTTATGCAGTATCGAAATGAAATTCCCTATGTATGTCAGGTAAATATCAATTGATTCCCCTCCCCCCGCGCTCCTCTCTCTGGCGCCAAAGAAATTGTTCATTTTATATTTTTCTCAGAGGTACCAATAATTTCTCTATTTCAAAATTTTCAGGTGAACGTTGTAAGTTACAAGGCTCGGCCCACTGCGAAAGATTTCATACAAGTGGAAATTGTTGTTGAGAAAAACTCACAGAAGATTATCCTAATTGGAAGAGTATGTATACTTCTGAGAATTTGATTGATCATTTGTCAATGCAGCTGATACATGGAAAGCATTTATCTGGTGATTGACTGGCTGATAAAGATTGTACAGCAATCCAATTACTTATTTTTCTCAACTACTGCAGCAAGGAAAGGCTTTGAAATTACTTGCAACAGCTGCCCGGCTTGACATCGAAGATTTTCTACAGAAGAAAGTTTATCTTGAGGTGCCATTACACCATTCTTATTCTAAATTGATACACTTCATCTTAACCTGATCTTGCTTCATTTTTCTGTTTCACCATTTATCTTGATTTTCAAGTGGTACTATCACTTTGCCAACTCATTACTGATGTTTGAACAGATTGAAGTGAAGGTGAAAGAAAATTGGAGGCAAGACGAAGGGCTTCTTAAGTACTATGGTTATGGGGGCCAGATACGAGCTCTATAATGTCAAGTTGCATAAAAAGTTAGAAGGATATCAATTATGTAAGTTAAGATCCTCTTGCTACGGTTGCCATCAAAAGTTTGAATGCCATATCATGTTCACTGGCACCATAGGTTTAAGGCAATGTCCTGTGATCCCATATTTGGAAAAACAAGTGAAATGAAAAAATTGAGGGGCAAAAAAAAAAGAAAAAACTTGGAAGCAATTTGCATTACCTTCTTTCGGTAAAATTTCTTTATGGGTCTAAAGGCGAGTTGAAAGGAAAACGTTAACAATAATAGTTATGGCGTGGAACCGCTGTCGGTGCATTTATAACTAGACAAGAGCTGATTTTCTGTTGATTCTTTTGGCAAAGTTGTGTCAGATCAGTGGATGTGGAATTAAAGAATAAGCTTAGGCTTCGTATAATAAACAAGTTAATTGAATAAATAAGAACAAATTATGATTAACCATCTACTTTAGGTTGTTTGGTTTAGGCTCGCAGATTTTATTTTATTTTATATATAAAAGAAATGGAAGGTAGCTAAGTTGTGTGCATGCATGTATTTTATTTTTATTGAAATTACGTATAAAGAAGATGGAAAAAAATTGGTTTTATGCGTAATTATTTTCATATTTTATGATGTTAGGGATAATAGCTTTGTTTTTGTGATTTTACCCAAATTTTTCTTTATCTCGAGTATTGTTATTTATTTACTTACAAATGCACATTTTTATTTTTATAAATACAGTAGTATTTGAAATTAATTAAATCTTATCTAATATATTTGATTAAACAACATTTTTTTAATTAAATTCATCTACTTTATATCTGTAGAAAAACTGCAATTTGCTACCACAATTTAATCAGAAGTTACCACAATTTAATCAGAAGTTCATCTCAAATTCCGGGCTGCATAGCATGGCTTTGTAAAATATTATGAGCAATATTAAAAAGTCCGTGTCTAAAATAAATCTATTATAAGTTTTGATGCTTCTGATAGAATTCAAAAATTAATTATTAGGTGTGATTTAATGGTAAAAAATTTGGGTAAATTTTAGAAAATTAGAGTTTAAACTTCTGTGGGATTATGCAAAAGAAAAGATTTTATTGTGTGAGTGTTTGTTGTGTGGTACAGTGTCGTAGATCCGGTGATCGCGCCAATTTATTGCGTCAATTGTGGAGTTTTTTCTTTTCATTTGGAAAATGGAAATTTTGACGTAAAAGAAGGTTATTCATTCACTAAACAAAAATTTAATAATACTCTTTTTATTTATAAAATAAAAAAATTCGATGACATAATTTTATTTCTTTCATATATTTCCTTTTTTTTCTCCAGCATATCACGCTCCTCTTTCTCGCACATTAAAGCAAGGACAAGTCAAGACACTAGATTACAATGTTTAGTACTAACTAGTACAAAGCTAGTACCAAAAATTGATGTTCTAAAATCTAGAAGAATCTAAAGTGACCGTTTCACCCCGCCGTGTCGCCGTATCCGTAGCAACGCAACAATAGAGAAAATTGATATGGTGTGTGTTGTGTGGTTCACATTATAAGCAATCCTTTTATATTACTGTATTCAGAATACTTAAAATCTTTTGAGTAATATTTGAGTCTTGGACATTATAGTGAGGCAGCTTCAGTAGCTTGAATGCTTATGGTTATGGCAGGTTAAGAGAGGGTGAGAGGTAGGCAGGTGGACCTCGTGAGAAGGGCAGTGCATGAGCAAATGGTGCAGGAGAACATGGGTCCTCATCCCTCAATTCTAGACATCACAAGGTTACGCCGCGTGGTCGATTGGATTGGATAGAGATTACAAGCCAAACCTATCATTTTCACTACAATTACTGAAAATTCCCCTTTATTTGTTCTTTGTTGCTCAGTGATGACCAAACCCTTCATTTGTTATGTAAATCATTGACCAATGTCCCGCAGTCCTGCTAAGCTTTTTTGAGCGGCTCTGGATATTACAAATCCAATTCAACTTTATACTCTATATCCTTCAGTTGTCATTTTCTTAAAAAGGAAAAAAAAAAAAAAAGGTGTTCAATCTCACTGTCGGTCGCTCTTGACCTTAATTGGTTGAAAAAGCATTAGGGTATTATTGACGCTGCGCAATGCACATCAAAGAATCAAACTTCAGTGACACTATTCTAAGAAAAGGGGAAAGGAGAAGAAAATTACCCTGAATATTTTGATGATTATACGTCCTTTTTTGGACTAAAATTGATAAAAATGTGTTCATGGTCATTTTCCGTTGTTGCCTTCCATGAAAACTCGCAATCAAAGGTGTGGATTATTTTGAAAACTTAATTCTACAAATATCATACTATTTTTACATTTATTATAATTTTTTTATTTTTTTTTTAATATTATGTCATTTTACAAAAAAGATATTAGTAATGCAATTGTGTATATTGCAGCATCACAAGAGTGACGTCATTTGGAAAATGACATCACTTTTGCGATAACGTAATATCTAAATGGCACCACTACAAGGATAATGCAATAAGACCAATTGTATCACCCTTTTACCATGACAGCACTGTCAGGAATAATCGTAGAACAGGAATGACACAATTTAAGAAATTGCGTCATATAAGTAGTGACGTCATTTGGATAATGCGTCACCACAAGAGTGACACCATTTGTCAAATGACATCACTCTTGTGGTGCTACAATATACACAATTGCATCGCCAATGGTCCCAACTTCTCTCTCATATTTTATTTTGCAAAATGATATAATATTAAAAAAATAAAAACTATGCTAGATGTAAAAATTATTTTAAAAGTATGATATTTATGGAATTAAATTTCAAAAATACTGGCAATGGAAGTTGATTCAGCTAGTAAAGATAAAATTATTTCGCTTGTAAGACTTAAGTTTGAATCTCACTACAAACAATCTTCTTTTAGTAGACAATCTATAAGTACTTTTATAAACCTTTATTGAAACATGTAACATATGTTGATCTTAACCTATTTTCACCCTAAACTTGTGTCTAAAGTTTTGAAAATGCATATTGAAGTCAATGACCCCAAAGATGTAGCTGTAGGTGGATTACCTGCCTTTCACATTATGGCAATAATGTGTCGGTAATAATAACACTTCATAGCCTTTTTCTTTTTTCCTTCTTATATTCTTTTAAGCTTAAATTTACTAAATAAACTTTGACAGATTTAGAACTTATCTTGCAGTTGTAAGAAGACAAACTTCGTTTTCCTGGTTTTATTTCTCTATTCTAAGCATTTAAACAGAGAGTGTGTCTGTGGTTGTGAGAGATAAAAGAAACCAGAGATGAAGCATTTCGCTTTAGCTATTATTTTGGTTATTTTGTTCTATCAGCAAAGTTTTCATGTGCTTGTAGAAGCAGGGGATGGTTTTGTCAGAACCAGAGGCATTCATTTTCTGCTGAATGGAAACCCTTACTATGCAAATGGGTTCAATGCCTACTGGCTAATGTATGTAGCTTCTGACCCATCTCAAAGATTCAAGGTTTCAGCTGCATTCCGTGAAGCTACTAGCCATGGCCTCACTGTTGCTAGAACTTGGGCATTCAGTGATGGTGGCTATAGGGCCCTACAATATTCTCCTGGCTCCTATAATGAGCAAATGTTTAAGGTATCTCTCTTCTCTCATAACACTCAAGACTCTGTTAACTTCTTCCTTGATTTTTCTAATATTCTCTACTTCTGGGTTTGCAGGGGTTAGATTTCGTTGTATCTGAGGCCAGGAGGTATGGAATTAAGCTCATACTGAGCTTAGTGAACAACTATGATAGCTTTGGAGGGAAGAAGCAGTATGTGAATTGGGCTAGAAGTAATGGGCAATACCTCACATCAGATGATGATTTCTTCAGGAGCCCTGTTGTTAAGGGTTACTACAAGAACCATGTCAAGGTTGGTACACAATGTCTATTATCTTGTTTGTTAAAGGTATATATGTACATGAACTCTGATTAAGAGTTTTGGTAATGAATTTTGCTTCCTTTAATTTGGCAGGTTCTACTACTACTTTTCTCTTCTAGTTTGGATGTGATTTATTGTTTTAATTATTTTTGCATTTGTCTTCCAGATAATTTTATTATGAGTGCTAAATAATATGATGATAATAACAAGAACAATAATTATAGTAGATTGCAGATTTGCTTCTTCTTGGGAAGTGCAATTTCAATTTTCAAGTTCTGATTTATCTGCAACCTTCCACAGACTGTTCTTAACAGATATAACAGCTTCACTGGTATTCATTACAAAGATGATCCAACAATCATGGCCTGGGAGCTCATGAATGAGCCAAGGTGCACCTCAGATCCTTCAGGGAGGACTATTCAGGTCAAAATAACTTTTATTTTTTCTCTTTTCTCTTTCTTCCTTTACTTTCCGGCTTTAGCTCTTTTTCCCTTTCAATGTGACACTGAAATTGCTTCATTCACGGAAGAAGACTTTTCAACTCCAAGCTTTTGTTTTTTATTCTATAGTCAAGTGATCTGAACAGTGGTTACAACAAAAAAAAACATGATTTCTGTATTTATTCACAGGCCAGGTTTGTTATTCAGGGCATTTTTCAATAGCTGACTCTTAAATTGCTTTCAAATGTAGGGATGGATAACAGAAATGGCTTCCTTTGTGAAGTCCATAGACAGGAATCACTTATTGGAGGCTGGGCTTGAAGGATTTTATGGACAATCAACACCACAAAGAAAGAAATTCAATCCTAGTCTTAATGTAGGGACTGACTTCATTGCCAACAATCGAGTCCCAGGCATTGACTTTGCGACAGTTCACTGCTATCCTGACCAGTGGTAACTAAAAATGATTCATTACATTCTCTAATTCATACCAAAACACACAGGTTTTGCTTAGATCATTGATTGATTAGTATACATGTTCAATTCATGAACAGGTTATCCAACTCAAATAATCAATATCAGCTGTCATTCTTGAACAACTGGCTCAGTGCTCACTTCTTAGATGCACAATATGCACTACGAAAGCCAATACTTCTAACGGAGTTTGGAAAATCTTGGAAAGATCCAGGTTACAGTATTTACCAGAGAGATCAGCTTTTCAACACCGTGTACTACAAGATATACTCATCTGCTAAAAGAGGAGGAGCAGCAAGTGGAGCACTCTTCTGGCAACTTCTCACTGAAGGAATGGAGTCTTTCCAAGATGGGTATGGGATAATGCTGGGTCAGAGTTCCTCTACAGCAAATGTTATTGCTCAGCAGTCCAACAAGCTCAACCAAATTCGCAAAATTTTTGCAAGGCTCAGGAATATTCAGAGGTGGAAGAGGGCAAGGACCAATAGAAGAAACAGAGGAAGGGGCATCGGCAACTGATATTCGTTTCATTGCTTGTTTGAGTGAACCACACGCCCTATTAGTCAAGTTTTTGTAACTGGCTTCTCTCCTAGAGATGAATGCTTTTCCATCCAGGAGAGTTGTAATTCTACACCTGTTTTGTTTCCTTGTTCTTTAGTAATGTTTGTTTCTCTGCCATGTACTTGTTTGTGTATCAAAACTTAGGAGGGTTGTAACTCTACACCTGTTTTTTTTCCCCTTGTCTTTAGTAATTGTTTCTCTATGTCATGTACTTGTTTGTGTATCAAAACATAGCACTAAAGTGGCTTATAACCAATCACAAGTATCAAAACCAATTCTGGCTATCTCATAATAGATGACAACGTTTTGGGGTAGCAAGCCTTGTATATAAGCAGACTTGTATTCTCCGTTGTAGAGAGTACAATCTGAAAATTCGTGAAGAGCTGCTGTATCAGGTATGATGCAGCACCCAGAATTCCTCTACTTATTTTCCTTTTTAATTTGAAAACATCAATGATCATTTGTGATTTATATATGAATTTAATTCATGTAAAAGAATTTTTTTTTAGAAAAAAAAAAAGTAAAGGCAAGATTGTAATGTGAAAAAAAATACGGGATATATTGACAATGTTGTTATAGTAAATCAGCAAAATACTGTCCTCAACCTCTTTTTTCTTTATTTTGAGGGGTACTTTTCTATTTAGAAGCTTTGCAACTTGTGCGACCCTCACAAATCATGTTGAAGTAGGATACAATCTGAAATTATAGAGATCTAAGTTGCTTTTATTAGCATCCATTTTGCTTACACCAGTTTCATCCTCTTTCTGTAAACAAAGAAATTAGCTAGTAGTAGCACACGAGAGATTGAAGACTCATTCAATAACGACACACGAATTGAATCTTGTGAAGGAATAAAATGATTTGTCACTAACCATTAAAAGAGTGTGTAATCTTACAATGTGAAGCTCCTATTCCTCTCTAAGCCAATAGCGAATGACATACACAAGAAAACCTAAGCAAATTCCAACAGACCCCAAAACAACAATTATTCTAACCAACAAAGAGGATATAAATGCATTCAGCACAAAGGAATTCCATGACCAATACAACAAGATAGAGAAAATGGATCCAATGGCAGCACCAACAAGCACCTGGCTCACCGTATGAAGTTGTTGTGACACCCTTAGGTATGACTGCAAACACAGAATAAGCATGAGAAACTTAATGCCACAAATATTCGCTCTTACAACAGTAAACCATTTGTCCATTTCTAATGGTTCCTATGTAATCAAGGAACTGCTATTCATGATCAGGCTAGAAACAGGAATAAAATCTATACTATCTGAAACGAGATACAAGAACTTACAAAATAAGAACCAAATCCCAAGGCCAGTGCACTGATGGTAATGGTTAATCCGTTTATTCCTATCCATTCTATACCTGAAGCATCATAAGAGAAAGCAGATAGCTAAGTTAAACCTCAAATCAAACCAGCCACTTAAAATTTAAAGATGCAGATGCCAAGATAATATTGAGATTAAGTTCACAAACAACAAGCTTATATCAGTTCCTTTGACCAGTAACTTCTATCCCAAAAACATTTTGAACTTCCAGTGCAGGGAGCATAGACTAACAGGAAAGCAGGTACTGCAAGGTCTTGCATTATCAATGTTACCTTAAATCTTCTATCAGTTTTCTTCATATATATCATAGTAAATACTGAATAGAATACACATGAATAGATATGCAATAATTAGAGACCTAACATTTATAAACGATTTCTCTATTGTAAGTTATTTAAATCTAGAGCAAATGGGAGAAATTACTTGACAAAACAGCAAACATGACAGTGAAGAAGATGGATTGTGCATGTGAAGAAGGCATCCCAGGGTCAGATTTCAAGGCAGAAGGCCGTTCCTGGTTCAGTATTCGTTTGAGCACGACAGAAAGCATAGCATTTAAAACAGACCCCGCCGCAAACCATAAGGCTTCTGCATCATGCCTCCAAAGAATGACAGCACCAAAGAGGCCAGCTATAATCCACTTGCTCTTTAAACAACACCCACATAACCATTAGCTCATAGAAAGGTAATTGCACCTAAATGCAGAACTAATCTAACTACGACAACTCCTAAAGATGGGAATTCAGTTATTTAGATGCAATTGCACTTTTGTGAACATAAGCAAGCTGAGCATTTAAACTTGGAGCAATTTAGATTCAAAAGAGAGCATAAGAACATGTTTCTATCGCGTAAAAGGAATTCAACAACAACTTGGGAAGGAGCTATGTCAAATAGAAACATCGCCTTGGGCTAGCCAATCATATGAAATAATCCCAAAATAGTAGCTTTATGCTCTAGTTTTGTTAGTCTAAATATTCTAAGTATGAAATAATGAACAACTATAGCAATAGAACCAAAAATTGAAGACACATAGCCAAAAGCAGTTAGGAATTACCAACCAGTTTATTGAGAGTTGCTTCCACATCCTGAAGCACAAACTTGGACTGAAACTCGGATGACCTATCAATGAAAGCTTCTTGTTCTAGCACCCTAACGCCTTCATCACTATCTCTATCTCTGAAAGCAGAAGTTATAGTCAATTCATCCATGGTATTTGGTACCCAGAGTCCACTCCTCCCACAAGTAGCTTTTCTTATGACAAAGCCACCGCAAAAGATTGATCTTGAAGCAGATAAAGTGTCAGCAAATGAAGTGCGATTTAAGGATCTTGGTTTAAAGAGATTGGTGAGCAGAAATTTGGAAGAGGGGTTATAGGAAATGGTGGTTGTTGTGGCCATGCTAGAGGAGCGAAGCAGCAGAGAATTGGCATTAAGAAGAGGTGAGTCATTTCAGAATTTTCAAAGTGTATGTAATATAGCAACCAATGAATAGAAAGAGACCCCTCTCTGATTATAGGCTGAGAAAAGTCCATTTAAGGGATCTGCCTCACCTCTTCATCTTCAATTTCCGTATCCACAAATTCCGAAAGGGGAAGGCGTAATTACCAATTGCCACAAAAAAAAAAAACATTAGAAACTATAAAGGAGCTTCCGTGGCCATGGCGTTTTTGGCCTGTTTCTGCCCTTCTTTTATTTTCTCCCGTGTAAATTATTTTATTTTTGAGGCGAGATTTTTTTCTTTTACACAATGCCTAAAGAAAGTGCTTGAGGATGAGTATGGATATGGAGATAAGAAACACCAAGCTCAATACTTTAATCGTCATTCACTATTTGATGGACTCCTCCTAAAATCGTTTTCACAAATTGTGAGTTAAGTATTCAACCTAAACAATGTAGTCAAAAAATTACTTGAATTAATTATTTTTATTTTTATTTTTATTTTTGCTTTTAATGCATTTTGAAATTATGACTTAGATAAGAGCAAAATATATTTATTTCCTCCGTTTTTATTACTATTAAAAATGGTGGAAGAAAGTCAGCCCCATGATGGGTGTCAAACTTTTTTTTTTTTTGGTTGCTAATGATAGGTGTCAAACTTGATAATCTAATAAAAAGGAAAAAAAAAAAATATATGTTGTTCTTTAACAAAGAAAAGCAGTAGTCCCATAATCTCTACTTCTCTTTTTCTTTAACTTCTATGATGTCTCATTAACTTCACACTTCACAACTACACATTCTTTTTATTATATTTTTTTTAATAAGGAATCTTAATGTCGTTAAAAACAAAAGTATACAACAAAAATAAATTAAAAAATTATCACTAAACTCACAAATCATTAACATTAATTTTTTACAAATAATTTTATATTTGTTATTGTTTTTCATTACTTTTTTACTATTATGAGTTCTAATTTATTCTATACCTTATAATTTAATTAAATCCACTTAATATTTTTTTTAAAAAAATTATCTACATTCAATTGAACTTACATAAATGAGATATAATTTAAAAATAAATAGTGATAAGAGTAACAATTTTTTTTGTGCCTCTCATTTACTATTTTTATTTGCATTAGTATATTGGGATTTCCCACCTAAAAAGAAAAGAAGGTCCTTAGGCCTTTTGACACAAATATTATAGTGTACAAAATTAATTATCAAAATGTAACACTTTAAAAATATTTACACAAATATTACACTTTGAAAAAATTCAAAAAAAAAATAATCAGTATAGGTGGGGCCTACAGGACACGTCGTGGGCCAGTCGGCGTGTCCCCACTGGACATGCCACAGCTCAGCTGGCGTGTCCTCCCTCTCTCCTTTTTTTTTTTTTCTCTTTCCTCTCAACTTGTCATTCTCTCTTTTCAATTTCTCTTTCCGGTCACACACCCCCCTTTCCTCTTTCTCTCCTTTCTTTTTCTCTTTTCTCCCTTTTTCTTTTTGTTTCCAAAGGTCAAAAGGTCAAAGTTTTAAACAAAAGAACGTACACCAATTTGAGGTGGGACACGCCACCTAAACTACAGCATGTCCAGTGGGGACATGCCGACAGACCCACGGCGTGTCTTGTAGAGCCCACCTGTATTGATTGTTTTTTTTTTTGAATTTTTAAAAAATATAATATTTATGTAAATATTTTTAAAAGTGTTACATTTAGGTAATTAGTTTTGTACACTGTAATATTTGTGTCAAAAATCCGTCCCCTATTCTTCAAACTTCACATTTTGTACTATTTGATGATGACCTTGGGCCCGGCCACTCAAGTCTTTAATGAAATTCGGCTGGAAGGTATAATGAATAGCCCATCCCACATAACGTCCAATTCAGCCCATATGGACCGAAATAGCATGAACTTGGGCTTAGTTTCCTCTGGGTCCGGATTTTCCAGGTTCACGAAGGGTAGTTCTGGGCTGGCCTATTTTGGCCCATAGTTTTTGTTATGGGCTTCTGACGGAGCTGACCCATGTGAAAAAAGTAGTAAGGCACATTCTAGTCTAAGACGAAGAAGGAAAATATGAGAACATTACTTTGTCCCCGCAATGAGAAGGAATAATAGGCATGTGTCACATAACATGATAAATGTCAGAAAAGAAGCAAAGCAGAATATACCTTGAAACTAAGATTTCAATATTTATCTTTGAAAATCTGAGAATTGGGACTGTAACAGCAGTGAATGTAATCGTTTTGCAGAGCAGATTTAGAGCGCAAGAATGATGCACAAAGGGGAATAACAAAGAAAATGAAATGTACTTTGAGCTAGTGTTTTAACTCTCAGCCAGGTATCTTTCCAGCAACATTTACAAATATTCTTCTTACTCATAGCTACTTTACAGGCATGAAAGTCACACCAATTTCAAAAAGAAGCTTCTCCATTGGGACAAAATCCCTTTTCAAGATCATTGTCCTGAAAAGTTTCGGATATATTTTCTTTTTCTTATCTCTAATTTTTATTACAACTTAGAACCACGGAACAACGCTTGCCCTAGATTCCGGTGAAGCTATTTTCCACCATTAAAGCATATGTTTCACCTTTTTTATTTTAACTTTTTTCTTGTTATATATTTTTTTTTAAGTAAGCGTTATTTATATATTCATTATTAAAGCCCATAGCTTTTGATAATTGTAATAAATATTCGCAGAAGAAGAGAGAATATTAAGCGAAGGACAGAATTTGTGGACCGTATGGGATAGTTTTTCTTGTTTGCCAAGTGGGTGATTGGATAGGTGAGGGATGGATCACAAGATTCTCATAAAATGAACTTGTATTTTCCTATATTTGCTTTTTCAGTTTAACACACCATCATTTGCCCTCAAATAATTTACGTGGATTTAATTAATTTATCTGATCTTGTTGTATAGATGGGTCAACGATTGATTTTACTTTTCTTGTGGTAACTGGTAAGTAAGATATATGATAATATGGAAGTAGAAGAATAGGAGATTGTGTCGGGGGTCACAATTGAGAAGTCACAAGCTTATATAGAGCTCACCAGAGTGAGGCAGTGACAGAACGCTAAGCCTATAGATGAAGTTGGCAGTTGCAGAGAGGCACAGTAGCGCTAGCTACATTATTTACTGTTACACAAGACAGGGCTAGCTTAGCTACCTGTGCTCAAGGTCAAGGTCATGGTCATAGTCATAGGGACAAACAACAAAATAGCAAAGTAACCAGGTCAAGGTGGAAATGTTAAAACACCCACAACCACACCCACTTTAGTGCTGCCACTGCCAGATCGAGAACTGGGAAGAAAAGCCCCATTCGTGCACATCAATTTTGTTGTCATCATCTCAAATATCTTTCTTTAATCCCTCGGTCATATGGCAGTATAAAACTGAGGTTACTCTACTACTACAACAGTAGAACTGTGTCCAAATTAGAGACAAAAGTGAAAAAGAGAGAAGGCATGGCGATGGTACAATGGGAATTGGCAATATCACAAGGTAAAAGAGCTCAAAATAAAGTCTGAAACTCAGCGTACGCTTAACAAGCAAAGCGGAAGCGGGAACTGCATTGGTCAATTAGATTTAGAAACACTGCCACTGCTCCCTGCAGCTCACCAACATTTTAAAAATAACTTCCTAGTAGAAAAAGTAAAAAGAAAATTGTATCCTGTGGTGAGACTGAGAGCCACGTGAAGGATAATACACAAAGGTTTCTTTCTGCAACTACACTGCAGGTGCAACCACGTACGGACATCATCACTCATACACCGTGATCCCTGCACTCCCTCTTCACGTTGAGTTTTGGTCCCCCTTCTCCTAATTCTAAAACAAGTTCTGTTTTCAGTTTTCACCTAATCTCTGCGGTTCTGGGTCCTTTTTTTTCTAACTTTACAGAAATATTTTATTTCTTTCTTCAAAATTTTCTCTGCTATAATAAACCCAGAATTCACATAATATGCAACTAAAATTTGTCATTGGGTTATCACCTTTATGCCATTTTTTGGTTTTTGTTTTTTCAGATACGTGTAAGGGGAAGCATTGTGATGGATGTGGCAGAGACCAAAGATCATTGGAATGTTTCAGACATGGCACAATACGACATGAACAAGTATGTTGAATTGGTATACCTCTTTGAAGAAGTAATATTTTCTTCCCCCACCCCCCCAAAAAAAAAAAAAAAACCAGAACGCACGAGGGTTAGTACTCACCACTAGTACTCAGTACTGGTGTACCAGGTCACGTGAAATGCCACATCTTATCTCATAATCCTCCTGGCCCCAACTCCCTACCTTTTCTGTTGTCCTAAAATCCTTAATAAATAAATAAATAAATAAAAAAAAATCCTATATCTAAATAGACGAATGTTTTTGTCCATCACCATTCACCATTCACCATTCACCATCATATATATTACCTTTTGAATTCTTGGGCTGTATTTTCATGTATATATAGCATTGCTCTTCACCAATTTTATGTGAGTTGATATAAATAATTAGTTATAAAAAAAATGATATATAAAATTTGGAACTATTTTACGAGTGGTTCTGATTCTTGAGCTCTCTCCGAAGTAAGTTCGGAATAAGTCAATATAATTATTGAGCGTACGTTTCTAAGACCTCAAAATTTCAATTTTCTCTCACCAAAATGAACACTTCCCACAAATCTTATTGATACCGTTAGGAAGTTCAAGAGACGTTAATTTAGACAAATCAAGTTTTTAATGAAGAAATCATTTTGTTTAAGCCTCTCCTAATTTATATACTTATTTCTTCATAAGTAAATAATATTTGGAGATTCTATCATACTAAAAAAAAATATGTAATATTTTTATATTAATATTATCTTGTTGTCACGTTTTTAAGATATTACATATTTTTGTGGTACGTGAAAAATATCATAATATTTATTATATCTTAATCCTATAAAAAAGCGGACAAAATAGAAATATTTTTTGAAGATAGTTGCATATTTTTTAAAAGATTTTAGATATAATAAGATGCGGCAAGTTGGGACTGTTGTGAAAATTTTGATTTTATTTTTTCTCAAAGGACAAAAAAGAAAATTAAAGAAAAAGAAAAAGTACGTGCAGAGAAAATGTAGGTCGCGGAAGTCTATATAAGACTAAGATTTGTCTGCAAAAAGGGTTCAGTTCTGTGAAGTTGGAGTAATTGTGTGTTAGGCAAAGACGGGAAACCAAGAGACACAATCCTTTCTCTGCTAACTCTGCACCCACCCTTCTCTTTCCAGTATCTTGCACCTTAGATTTCATTTTCATTTTCTATTTCCTCTTTCATATTTTCTCTCAACTTTCCACCCTCCCAAACGCCCTCAATTGTCATCTTCCTCTTCCTTTTCGAATCGTTTCTGCTTCAGAAAATTTGCCTCTCTCTATGGACGCATTCGACTTCGGCAACGTGAAAGCAGAGAAAGCGAGAGCCACGCTAAGGTACAATCTCTTAACCAGCATTGCCAAGACGCTTCGCATCGTAGAACTCTGCCTCGCTCTGCTTCTTCTCTCTTGGATCGTCACTCGGCTCCCTTTCGCCGTCAAAATCTCCGGCGATTACATCCGAAAACTCTCCGGCTTCATCGGAAGCCCTCTCTTCGTTTTCATGATATCCAACGCCATCATCGCCACTCTGATGGCCAAATCCGGCAGAATCACCGGTCAAAACTCCGCCGGCGACAATGCCGGGACGGAGCTCTGCGAAGAGTTGTTAAAGAATAGCGCAGAACGCAGGGAGTCGCCATCGGAAGGCGATGCTCTGTCACGTGTGGCAGAGGAGGTGGAGTACCAGGACAAGCAGATTATCTCTGAGATGAATGCCACCTCTCGTACGCTTGAAGATCAAGCTGAAATTGACACGTCTACGTATACTTATTCGGACGATGAACTATATTCTGAATTTCCAAAAGTCTACCGCAGGACTCAGTCGGAGAAGTTGAATGGAGACTCGGTTCGACCAAAACTCCGGCGATCGGAGACGGAGATTGGGCGAGAAAATGCCAGGTCCGGCGAGAATTCACGAGAAAAATTATATCCTCATGATAAGCTGAGTAATGAGGAGTTCCAGCGCACTATAGAGGAGTTCATTGCAAAGCAAATGAGGTTTCTAAGGGAGGAGTCGTTGGCTATTGTTGTTCAGAACAGAGGTGAATCGTCTAGTAATTAGTGATAGGAACAGAAAATGAGTACAGAAACAGTGGTCCAAATCCCCATAAACTTCTTTACCTCTCCAAAAATGAAATTCCAGATATGCTACTACTAGTTTGCCCTGTTTTTTTAAGTTTTCGGGGTAATAATGATATTACTCCTTGGAGTTAATGCATCCTACCTATCCCACTGCCTTGTACAGGGTTAATTTCTCAATTAAAATACAAAATTAATTGTCAATTTATCTTTTACCCTTTTCTTATTTTGCTTTTTCTTCGTAAAATGCTATTTTCACTCCATTTACTGCGTTAATATGTGTAAATGTCAAATGATCACATGAGTATTTGGATTTAAGCATGCTTTTTATTTTATTCTTTATAATCAGTAAGTTCAAGTATCTCATTCCTTATGTTTGCAAAAAAAAAAAAAAAAAAAANNNNAAAAAAAAAAAAAAAAAAAAGGTGATGATGATGTTAACGTATACTATTGCTGAAAGAAGTACGTGTAATGAATGACACGTAAATAGAACCATCCCTTTAAAAGGATACAATGGTGTAAATTGAGAATCGATTCCGAGTTCAGTTGGTCTACCACTTTACTTGATGAATATGAATCAAAATGATGAGGGATTGGGGAAGGGTTGGAATCGATTCCGAGTTCTGACCCCTTCTCTAGCTTATTGTTGTTATATTAGGAGGGAAAATAAATGTGGAATTTGTTTCATGCTTCTATTATGGTAAAAGTAATGGAATGGAATTGTATTCCACAAATTCGACGTGAATGGTTTCTGGCTGATTTGATTCAAGTCACACTAGAAAAGCATATCAGTTACATGGTTGGATAATATTTTAAAATTGTATAATCATTTTTTTTCAAATTTTGGCCTCTTAAAGCCAAGGATTAATTTGACACGACCATGAATTCGGAGCACGCAATTATAGTCAAAATTTCATTCTCTCTCTTTTTGTTTTAGTGAATAAATTCCTTGTGCTTTTTTAGTTTTTCTCCTTAACAGTTGCATTTGCATACGCATCTGCATCTCAGGACTCAACTACATACATAATAACAATTCCTGCGATAATGGTGATTACATTAATCCATCAGATATTTGAGAAACAGCAATTCAGAATAATTGTCGTCTTTTCTAATGCCCCATTATGTTTCCTAATCATAACTAACTAGTAACGTGATTTTGTTGGGAAAAGCATGTTACTATGTAAGGTTTTACAGTTTCCTATTCTTGATATTTTGTCTGTCTTGTCAATCAAACCAAGTTATAGGACATAGCATTGCCCCCCCCTCTAAACTTCTTTTTGTACTCCTTTCCTTTTTTCTCTTTCAGCAAAAGGGTTCTCCAGTGGATAATTAACACCAATCATTGTAAAATTATGTGATGATAATTGTTAAAGCAAAGTGTGTATTACTTTGATTGTCCCAGTTATCTCGCTAGAAAAAGACACTTCTACTTTCTAACAAGAGATTAGAATCCAGATTTATGATCTTGGGTTAATATTATATTGGGCAACCAAAACTTTCCGTCTTTCCAAAAAGCCCTTTTTCTCCTTCTTTCCTTTTTGCCCCTCATATTGCGAATAGTCATGATTATTTCCACAAAGAATGAATATTGGAGTGGTTGAGCTAGTTTTGTTATCGGATTCAGATAAAAGTTAAAACCCCAAACATAGGGCAACTTTTGCTTTCATTAACATTTCATGACAGCATTTGCCAAAGAGGCAAAAGAAGAAAGTTCACGAGAAGCGGCGAGTTCATTGTTCAAGCTTCAGAGTATCAAAAACCTTGTTCTTGTTGCCAATTTAAATGCCTTCATTTCATTCCCTTCTGGGTACCGTTCACTTTCCTCTCATTGTCAATGGGCACAAGGAACATGGTTTGGCATGTTGCGATGCACTGTTTAGTGGTGGGTACCAACAGAAGATTGCTTTTTCGAAGGCAGAGACAAAAGCATAAGGCATTAAACAAATCTAGCAGCTCCTCTTATCCATTGGCTTGAGCAATTTTTGCTAAAGAATGCCTTTTCTAAAATGAAACCCCCTCAATTATTATTCATAAAAGGTACGTCATTTGAAAGAAAGCAATACTATTCTCATGTTTCTTCACTATATGGTCTTTTATAAAATTGGAATATGTTTAGCTTTGACAAGAATAATTGAGGCCTTTTTTCACAGTTTTCTACCATACTAGCTCTAATATGTCTATGATGGGGACCCACTTGCTTCTAAAGTTTCTATATTCCCGAACCCACTTCTTTTATTAAACCACATAAAAACAGGAGCATATCATAATTATGTTTTAGGATTCAGACAAAACTTGGTTCATATATTTTGATTCTCTATCCACAGCCATTATAAAATTCAATTCATATGATAAACTGGAGATTTCCTCATGTCCCATCTTTTCTGAGTTTTTCTAATGCCAACCAATAAAGCTCCCCTGAGTCAGCACAGAATTAGCAAAATAGATGAAAAATAACAGGGACAGAAAGTATCACCATTTTTATCATATTGAAACTAGCAAACACCATCCCAATACCCAAAATTGTAAGAATGTGTTGCTTTCAAGCTGGTACTTTGTTATATTCACAGACACCAATCATAGAAGCAAATATCATGAGGCCAGAGTGACAGATACATGTCCTCCACGAGCCACTAAAAAACAGAGGAGGATATAGCGGAGGACAAAACAAGGCCTGGTTTATTTTACAGCAGTGTCACAGATCATCCACTTATGAAAACCCTTTGAACATGATTGTCTTTGAATTTAAGCACATTTTGAGTCCCAATGTTTGTTTGTTTGTTTGGGAGCAAGGAAATGAGTTCCTCTGTATGCAGATAAAGAGGAACCCAGAGTTACAAAATTGAATAAACAACAAGAAACCAATTATAGTAGGCGGACAAAATAGTGTGATTTGTACAACAATACCCATCAGTCCACCACTAGATTGAGTAGCAAGAGGGTCCCCTCCCCTGAATACAAGTGAAGAAAAGAAGGAACAAGTAGTGTAAGCATTACATAGACTAACTTAGCTCTCAATGTAGGGTTGTTATCCATTTGTTTGGCATGAGAGTCCCCTCATGTTCATAGACTTGGGACTATAGGGTATCATATCATAGATTCTCAATCTATATAATCTCGAGTGCATATTGAAAAGTGCATCACATCACATGTGAGGAAACATCTTGGTTTTTGACACTACCCTCAAGATATTAGTTCAATGCTATCTTCTTCTTAACCAATGGATAGCTGAGAAAAGAAGAAGTGCATCAATGCAAAGCTGTAAACAGATTTCACCCCTTCCTTGCATAATTGTTATTGGTCCAAGTGAACGATAATTGATACTAGTGCAAGCTTTATTGTTCATGTTCCTACTAGAATTTTCTCTGTCAATTGTCCTTTAACTTGTGTTGAAAAGAAGAAATATAATAATTCATCTATGGGACATATGCTGATGATAGAAAGAGGCTAAACTGCTCTACCCTTTATGTTAAGTTGGCTTCTTCGGTTCAACGCCTCTTGCCTTGTGTCTTGCCTTTAATGCGTGGTTCACGCTATAATGTGGGGTCTTCATCAAAATTTATGGCTTTAGTCTTTTGGGGCTGACAAATGAAAGGGTAAAAACGAGTATAATTAAAAAGGATGTTGGGTCTGTGGTAGCATGCATGCTAGGAATTTCTATATATTTCTTAATCTCTGTGGTAAGTAAGTGCCACTATCATTAATTGCCCACACATTGCACTTGTAGATTAAGATTTTGAATTGCACCTAATGCTAGTCGCTTTCACAGACCATGTTAAAGTACTAGTACTGTACCTAATCTTTGAAAAACCTCACTAATTCTCTTTGACAATTTAGTTTAGCCTAAGACTCAAGTAATATAAATCTTAAAAGATAGAAAGCGATCATTGAGAATTTCAACTTACAAAAAATCCTAGGCATACCAAAATCTCCCTATATTGACAGGAATCTGATTTGTATTATTCATAGCATTTTTCTCTTGCACTTAGCTTATGTGATTAAGGTCGGGGTAAATTTGGAGTCTTGCATTTAAATCGTAATAAGGACTTTCTAACATATAAAAGAAATTTATAGCCAGTACTATTCTATAGCGTGCAAGTCATGTTTAAGCTAGAACCCTAGAACGTTAACATAGAAAAGGAAAGATAAGGACATGCAATACTTATCTCTTAGCAATTAAAGAGAATGTCAACTATTAATTGAATATGCAAATGCCAGGTTATAATGTGTTTAATCAGTGAAGTGATTGTCTTTGATTGCTCTGATCTCGGCTTCTTTTACCTGATTTTAGCTTAACTGTGTCTGTGATAGATGAATATGAATGTGGCATAAGTGATAAGCCACTAATTATTAAATATGGTATAATAATGAAAATTTTAAATGATTTGTGGAAGTTTAAAGTTTAAATCTTTACAACCAAAACAAAAGACATGGATGTGGCGCAGTTTTTCAGTCTAAAAACCATTTATATATTAACTTAACCCTACAACTTTTTTTTTTTTTTTAATCTTAAGACCTACTGGTAGGATATATCAGCTTTGGTTAAGTAGGTTAAAAGTGTTTTAATTTAAATATTACTAAAAAGAATCCTTTTTAGTTAAACTGATGATTCAGTGAATGTCTGTAATGTAATATTAGACTAATTTAATGTAGATAGGATCTTTTAGCTCTATTCTAGAAGCAGTTTGCTTAACAATAGAAATCATATCATTACCAAGCTATGGATTTGTCATAATTTGTTGGCTAAGCCATATAATCTTTATTTTAACGAGTCAGTTTGGTAGCTAAGGTGAGAAATAGAAAGAAATAAAATTGGAAATCCCTCTTTGTAAAACCAAAAAAATAATTAAAAAAAAGCGTGAAACCAAGCTACATCTCATTTTTAACTTTTCCATATTTTTCTTGCACCAAATAAGTGTGAAATGATTTTTATCCCAAAATTTCAACCTTACTATTACTTACCTTCACTCTTTGGTTAGGGTGGTAAAAAAAAAACAGCGATTAAAAAAATAGAAATAAGTAGAAGTGGAAAAAAAAATTATGTTCAATAATTGACAAAGAGGTTTAATGAGGATGAGATAATTGATTGAGAATATATACATATAAAAGGAAAAGGAAGAGGAAGAGCTAGCTCAGTGGAGCTTATTCTTTGCTGATCTTCTCATCCCTTTCTCTAATTTAAATCCTTTATCACTATTTATCTATTGCCATCCAACCAAAAAAAAATATAAAAGAAAGCCCAACACATTGAAAAATTAATGAGTCGTAAATAAAAATCTTAATATCAATATTTCAATTTTTATGATAAAAAAATGTCATTAAATTCATAAGACATTGGCAAAAATACGGCTTATAAATTTGACTTCATTTGTTAAATTGTATTTGAAATAATGAAATAAACACGAATTTTTAGTGGATGGAACAGGGGGATCATAAACATTTATTTTACTCTTCTTTAAATAATAAACTTCAATGAATAGATGCTGCATGTGCAAAAGCAAAAGTTAGATAGGGACGGGTGCCAAGGCCCATTGGGCTCATTGAAGTTTCTCAGTGCTTGGTTCGGATGCACATATGATTGAAGAATATCCCATATAGATTTCAACCACCGTACGATTTGGTAACTCGCCACATTCGTGAGCCCAAAAATATACATAATAGGCTTATTACTGGCCACTTTCCAGAATGAATAAAGTTGGGCTTTGACTATGTATCATGAGAGGTGTTTGCTGCTCTTGAACCCATTATGATATGAACTTGGATTAATGGATTAAGACATTGGAACTATCTTGGGCTGATAATGGTAATACCAAAATTTCCCCCTCCTTGTTTCTGTTGGCTATTACGAGGCATGAAAAGAAAAGTAAAGAAAAGATGCAAACATTCTATGCGCAAAAACGTGAAAGGAAAGCAACAATTGGAGTGCAAGAGTGAGGGTCAAAAGAGTTTGACATTATTCGTTTTTTGATTACCTTCTAAAGACATTCGATTCTTAATTGGATTTATCTTTGAGAAGTTGTTCATCAATAATTGTGAATCACGAATTTTTCTCAGATATTTATGACTTGCTCCCAGAGAATTAATAAGGTAAAAGAAGATTGAAGGATTAGATGTTTGGTATATCTTATTTTTTGAAAATTCCATGTTAATAGCCATGAGATGATTATCACTAATTTAGAGGGATCTTTTTATTGGTGTACATGCTCCTATTACAGCTGTAGTCTTTAAAGAATGAGAAGTTGAGAACCAAATGTGTAGCATCTATACCAAGAATATAACTATACGTGTATACATCTATTCATTAGTCTTATCCTTTATAGGAAGTAGGAAGTACTCAGAATATTGAAATTTGCAAAATGAATGATCTCTTTATCACAAAGAAAACCCATTGTGCCCATGTTTTATATGATTGGATGAAATGAACTTAATCACAACTTTTGAATGGACTAATGGGTGAAAAGTGATCCACATTCTACTGCGAATCTTTTCTTCTTGTATGGAAACTCTACATGGGAAGCACTTCTGAATCTCTAACACAAGTAACTTGAACATGAATCTTTTTGATTTTTGGAAACAAGGACCATCATAAATTTTGAAGAAGCGTATTTCTTTTGCCTCATAAAATATATATGCACAAGGAATGGCACTTGGACAAGAAAAGAGAAATTAGCATCTCTTGTGTATGGATAAACAAGGATAATTTCAGAAGCACTTTATAATCTAAAAATCATATATATATTTCACAATTAACAAGGTAGCATCTTGAAAATTGAACTTGTGGTGGTTAATTGCCATTCTGATGACAATGAATTGCAATTTGAACTTGTGGAGTTTTCTTCACTGTTTTATATCATATTTACTCATTCTAGTCATAGATTTACACAAGTAAAAGGAAGACAGTTGGATGGAACAAGAAAGCCCTTTGCATCTATAATCTATATATTAGGGATAGGCACTGAGTGGCTGTAATTTAAACACGTCTCATTAGTGTTTACTTTACATTGATGATTTCCTAAGAACCACAACAAGAGTGATTGGGTTAATATTGTCCTTAGCGATTTCTTCATCTACCAATCTTGCATAATTCTGAAACAAAGTGTCTAAATTAATTCCTTCCCCAAAGTGATGAGAAATCATTGATTCTTGGATGGCCCTAACTGTCATTGCAACCACCGCACCGTAGCTTTCCCCGTTCTTGTCGTTTTGCTCAATTTCAGACACCTCTATTCTGTCCATCTCGAACGACCCTTCTCTCTCCACTTCATCTTCTATTTCCTTTCTTGATGGTGCGTAAAAGTGCACGTCATAAGAATCAAGCTTCTCCTGCTCCACTTGTCCCTTCAAACAATAAAAACAAAAATATGTTATTTTCTTCAATTATAAAGAAAACCCACTTACGGATAATGTTTTCTTTCCTTTTTTTCCAATTTTTTTGGGTACTTGTCAGCATTGTACCTTGGAGACTAAAATGGCCAAGGATTTGTAGAGAATTTCCCAGAAGAAAGAGTTGCCTCTGTCAACATGTTCAGGGCCCCTTCTTCCCAAGAAAATCAGCACCATTCTTCCTCCTACTACAAGTTCCTCTGAGCGTGATCGGAGGAACAAGGAAAAATCCTCCTGAAATTGCTTAAAGTAAGCTTGGGTCACAAGTGAAGGGCTTGCTTCAGAAATGTAAATGGAGCCTTTGTTTAACGCCTTCCCCTGCTCATCATAAAGACCTGGAGGAACCTGCATGACATAAATGAGCATTAACTACAGTGAAAAAAAAAAAAAAAAACACCTAGTGCTAAGCGCATGCGTAGAAAGGTAATAGTAAAAAGTAAAAAAAGAGATTCGGATCTCACCCTAGAAAGCCAGTGTAAACTATGGGAGGAATGGACAAAGTGCAAGCAATTGTTTGGGAAAAGCCTTCCATAAAAAGAACCAGGGTAACCTCCCATGAAAATAGAAGGAGACTCACTCCAATTTCTTGTGTCTTGCCTGACTAACCTATGGAACTCTGGCAAGGCTTTGAAGATTGAGTTGAAATCATTGGTGGGAAGATCATTAAGGTACACTCTGAACTCTCTAGCTGGCTGCAGGATCTTGTGGCTTATGCCTTGAATGGCTTCAAAGATATCTTTGATGATTGATAGGGTATTGGGTCCAGAGGAGCACCCCAAATCAGCAATGCCTAAGCTCCTTGGAGTGGTTGCAAGGTAAAGCTCCTCAACTGTTTCTATGATTATGTGCTTCACCTTATCAGATGCCTTCTTCTGTGAAATAATCATAGAGAGAAAGGGAAAAAAAAAATAAAAAAAAAATTAGAAAGAAAGAATATAAGTGGAAATCTAAAAGGATGGAGAAGAGATTGATTATATTGGAGTACTCAGAGTGAAATAAAGAAAGAAAGAGAACCTGCAGTGAGGAATTTTTGGCATAGCTAGTTTTGCCAATTCCTCCAGTCATGTGGAAGACTTTCTCTACATCCATGTTGGTTGAAGTGTGGCTTTCTACTTGGTGACCCTGTGGTGTCCTTTTAAAGGAAGATTTCAACGATGTGGCCCTTCGCTTTTTTTAGCTTCACTCTGCTCGTACAATAAATTATGATATATTTCCTTATCATGGTTGTTCAGAATTCATCTACTAGAGAGTGTCACAAGTGATAGTCATGATGATGCTGTTGATTTATGCTCTATAAGAAACAAGTTTAGCCAATCTGTAAACTGGGATTTTAATAGTTATCTTGATTGAGATAAATTCTTCAATTTAATTACTTGTAGAACGTACATTGTTAAATTGAAGTGCTAGAAAACACGCCTCTTGTTTATGGGAGAGTGCTGAAAGGCAAGTAGCACGATCCCCGTCATCACCATCACAATCCCCATCCCAAGCACAAGAATATAAAAAGGCCTAAAACTAAAACGTAGGGGCTGCTTTTTCTTAATTGTCTTAATGATTCAAGTTAGCAAAAAGTTTTGAGGTTAGGCAATGCAATGCTAGTGAAGTGTAGTAATGCTGTGCATTTCACTATTTTGTCTCCGCAAAAGGTCATTTGGTACTAATTCCTGAGTCAATGAATAAAATAGCAATTTGACCAACTTGTCACGGTTCCAGTTAGTGCCACTTTGTCTGGTGCAGCAACTTTAGAGTCTATCAAATCAGTGTTGCTTCAGTTGGGTAATTAGATGCATTTTCTTTTTCTTTTATCATCTTGTTAGTCAATTTGGCTAAAGAAGCAATCGGTGTTTGACACGTGTTGGCCAAGGGGTGTTCAATGGGGCTGAAGGATGACCCAGTAGTCACTCCTCACATTGACATAGTTGTGGGAAAGTGATCCAAGTGCTCTGGTCTGCTGGCATGAAAGCGCCACACTTACTGTGAGATGCATGAACTTTCAAACGGGACCATAATTTGGTCCCCACCCATTTCACCATCTAATTGTTAAATATAAAATTATTTATGAGTTTTTACTTAATAATTTAAGTTTTTGGGTTGAATCAGTTCTTGACACGATATCAGAGTTTTCTTGACTAGATTAAATCTTTTTGTTTCATTTTCACAATTAAATTAAAATTTTAACATATAATATAAGTAAATATATACTTTGTCTATGTTTCAAGCTCTAAGAGAGCTTTCACGTACGGAAGCATGTTAACATGTTCTATCAATTAATAAGGCATAGTTGAACTCATTAAATCTTTAGTATGACTTTATGACAATTCATGCTAAAGCAATGTAAGATATGTAATGCACAACTAGTGTTTCTTGTGTAAAATGGATGCATTATTAAGCTGAATGAAAAAAATTGTTGGAACCAACGGTTGACAAGTACAAGTGCCCAAATTTATGTGCTCAACCTGAAGAAGAAAAAATGTCATAAAAAGGAGGTTAGGCGTGGCTGGGTGGTACTATGAGGGGCCAATGCACCTGTCCCATGATTTAATGCTTGCCCAAATCCACTCAAGCTTTAGTTGTACTCCTCTATTTCAACTTTCAACCAGAGTTTGCCTCAGTTTATTTATGCTTAAGAACCAGTACGGAGTTTTGGTGCATAACTGATCACCTATTCATTCTTTCCCAATTATGCTTTGTAGGAGTGAGAATTAAGAGAAATAGAATGGAAAGAGGAGAAAAATTGCCAAAGAATTGTTGGCAATTTTCATTCCACCCTCTTTCATTCTAAGTCTTATCTAGAATGACATGTATTTCATCCATGGAAAGAGAAGTGAGGGGCTGAAGGGAGATAAGATCGTAGGAAACACAGGCGTGACTAGTTAGCTTAATTAGGCAAACGAGAAAGGGGAAAAAATAGAAGAATTTCAGATACATACGGAATGTGCTTACTATGTATTGCAGAGGTTTCCAATTAAATGTGTGTTGCTTGAGTTTTTGTCAACCTCCATTAGAAACAAGACAGGCATATGCACCGCACAAAGAGGAGGTAGCACAAAGGAAAATGATTAAAGAGGGGCCAAAAGCAGGAGTACCAAATGATGGCAAGTGAGGCCAGTCACCGTTTTTCCCAACACTGCTTTTCTTGCTTTCTCTTCTTCCCATATAATGCGTTTGGCACTCATGTTTTAGACCAGACCCTTCAATCACTTATCTTAATATCTTAATATTTGAATATATAATAAATATTTTAATTCAATCATTTTAGGCTCAAATCTTGGAACGATAAGATAAGGTTTACGAAAAGAAGATGAACTTCCTTAATTGTATAGTTTCAACTCTGAAAAGACTAAAAGGAATAATGTCCCCCCATGCCATATTGATATATATTGGCTTTTTGGTTCAGGTAGCACTAAGTTGTATGGCTTTACAAGTAAGCCCTGCTTTCATTGATTGAACATTAACAACGTTGGTTATTGCATACACTCCTTACTCTCGGAATATCACTAGAGGGACAACACTCATTTCAACTTTACGTGTTGCAATCAAAGATGTTTGATAAAATCACTGGATAGAGATTGATTTCGTTCTTTTGGGTGGACAATGGACATGATGACTTAATTTAAAATCAGCTCGTTAATTGCTTTAATGCACTTAAGCATAGGAAAATTAATGGGGGTCCATAATCCCATATTAATTATCCCACTAAAGAATTCTCCTAAAAAATAATAAAAAAAGAGAAAGGAGGGGAATTCTGGACCCGCAGATAATTAACAAGTGGTCTTTGACTTTTTTTTGTCTCCCTTTTTTTATTTGCTAATGTCAGTATTTTTTGCCTTATATTATAAGAATGCTGTCTTTTGACTTATAGTTGATACTAATTTGATGTTCAGATAATTTAAATTATTATAGAAAATTACAATACTATCATTTTGGAAATCAAGTGAGTGGTGACAAACTGACAACTTTCAACTTTGTATAGTGGACACTGAAACTAAGCCGTAGAAGAGAAGTGCGCACTTAGGCTGCAAAATGTGTCTTCTCCCTACAAAGTCAAGCCCGCGCACTTCATACTTACTTAACCTAAGCTTACAGCTTTTCATTGTCGGAGTGATGGCTTCGTCCATCTCAAATCATTGCAATAAAAAAATCAATAATGTCATTTTTTTTTTTTATTTAACTTACAAAAATTTAATCTTTTTCTTTCTTATCTCTAAACTACATTTAAAAACTTACAAGATTATAATATTAGATAAAAAAAATATTTTAAATTTTCCTATATCTTTAACTTAAAATTTTAACTTTATTTATTTAATAATAATAAATTATTTTTCCTCTTTGCCGTAGTGCTCATTCTCACTTCCTTAATCTTGTTGATATATTTAAATATTAATTAATTAACAAAAACGATAAAAGAATTATTGGGTATTGGGTGGGCCTTTACTGTGCCCACTTCATGGCTCATGAATCATGATCCCAAAGATGTGAAAAAGAGGGTCAGAACAAATAATTAGAGCTTAAAAATTTCTTTGGGCCAGTAGTTAGAGCTTAACATTAATTAATCATTAAAGCATTTGAAATTAACAAAATATGGGGATCCGAAATTGGCCATCCCAGATGCGTTTCCGGTTGATTCTCTATTAGACGCAAGCAGATACTCGTTTTGGGTCTTTTTCTTTTCTCTTTATTCTTTATTCTTTAATTTTATGTGGCCAAAAAAGTTTCTGCTACAGCCTAGAGGTAAAAACCCTCTATGGCATTTGCAGATTGCAGTTCTCATCAGAGAATATTGGACTTGACTAAAACTCAAATCACACCCGTCAACGTCTAAATTCTTTTTTCTGCATGTCCAGAGGTTCTATTTGGGAGTTTAAAGTGAAAGAAAAAGAAAAGAAATAAAAACAAAGAAAAAGAAGATAAGAAAAATGGAAAATTTTCTCTCTCTTTTATTTGGATGATTAAAATGAACCAAAAAAAAGGAAAATAAATAAAATAAATAAAAAATTATAATTTTACAAATTTATCCCTTATTTATAAAGTAAATATATTTAATATAAGATTTAATAATATTATCTAAATAGTGTTTGAAAAAGAATTTGAAGAAATAAATAAATGTATAATAGTAAACTACTATTCTTTACTCTTCAAACCCCCCAAATTAGAGGAACACAAAAGTGAAGACAAAAAAAGAATTTGAGGTTACTCATTGGTTTTCTTTCATTTTTTAATCTTGAACTCTCAAATAAGGAGATAGGCACATTTATTTCTTTTCTTTCCTCTCATTTTCCCTCAATTTTAACTTCTAAACAAATCTTGAGTGTTCCGGTTAATATTAAAACATGCATTAATTCCAATCCACTTCAGATTCAGATAATGAATGATCTTCCTTTTAGAAACTCCAATTTCATTTCCACTTCTTATTTTTATGATTGCCTGCACCACATCAAAACGTTTTTTGTATTTTTCTTTTTTATTGAAAAACATTTCAAAGACCATGTGATTGAGAGCCCGTAGCCATAAGCTCCCATATGTAGAAACCATCTTTTCTAGAAAGATCATCGCTTCTTCTTCCCAAAATGTCCCTTCAACCATTTCCTCTGCACGACACTTGAGAAACAATGAGAAATCTCTTTCAAATTGCTCGTAATAAGCCTTCAGCATGTTTGGGGGACTAGTACTAGCCATGCAAATGTTACCCTTGTCGTTCCCTCAGCACCTTTAGCAAAATGGAGATTAGTGCTAACTGAAGCTTGATTTGATATAAGATCAACAACAAATTTGGAATCTAGTTCTACGGCAAGACTAACAATTCCCAGCTGATTTGCTAGTATCAGACCCTTTAGTACTGCCCAAAATTCAGCTAGAGCTAGATTTGGGGAACCAGAACCAACTCTTTTAGGGAAGCCCGTGACCCGTTCTCCTAAGTGGTTGCGTATAACCCCACCAGCACCTAGTTGACCAGGATTGGGGTTGGTATTGAGTTTAAAACACTCATAAGGTGGATGGTCTCATATTTGATAATAAGGGAATTGAGCCCAAAATTGGAGAAACTACCTAGTAGTTTTTCTCATGGGATATGTTACAAACAGTTTTACCTTGTAAGGAAATCATAAAACAAAGCACATATTAAGTGCTAACTCACTTAATTAAATCACAGGTCAAATCTAATTTCTTCATGGCACAACACAAAACCAGATATTATTTTTCTTAAAATCAACCTGATCTATGATACTCTCAGCTGTGGAGGGTGATGGTTTTTATACACTATTACATTGTTATATTAGTATAATATATTGGTGGAATGTGACATAATATAAGTTTAAAAAGTGTATAAAATAACCATTCTCTAATATCTCCAGGGTACTTCTAGGGTTGTTGCAGCCTAGCAACCACCATTTTTATTACATGTTTGCAGACATCACAAATTAAACTACAAGGACAAATATAATTTGATATTGCCCAATTAATTACTAGACAAATCCAGTGCAGGAAACACTGGCTCAGAGATGAAGACAGCTATTTGAGACACAGCCACATATTAACACGCAAGCATCCTCCTGCTTATGATTCATGATCTTCTGGTCATAGACACAGTGACATTGACGAACTTAGTTTTCTCTTTAGACATACGATCAGCTAAGATTTTTTGGTAGCGGCTGAAAACATCTTCTATGATAGCTTCTCCAAAGTGACTAACAAGCATAGATTCAGCCACGGCCCTCATGCACTTCGCCACGTTGTATCCTCCATCACTAAGTGTTTCAGACAAGCTAAATTCATAGTCATGAGGGTTCCAGTTGTTATCATCATAAGCGTTCCAATTCACTTCAGATGCCTCCAAACGGTTGATGGAGAATGATCCTTCTTTTTGAACCTCCAATTTCACCTCTGATGGGGATGGTGTGTATTGAGGGATGTTAAAGGAATCCATTTGCTCTTCCTTTATGATTCCCTGCAGCAGACCAAATTATCAGATACTTTACAAAGAGGGGAGAATGGACAGATGTGTATATATTTAAAAGACTAAACTACATTATATTAGGAAATAGTTACTTTTTTCTTTTCCCCTTTTGCTCTTAAGTCATTTTATTTCCTTTTTCGAATATTTACCTCCAAGACCATGTCATTGAGAGCCGTAGCCATGAGCTCCCAAATGTAGCAACCTTCCTTGCTAGAGGGATCCTCGCTTTTTCTTCCCAAGAATGTTAGAACCATACGACCCCCTTCAATCATTTCCTCTGCACTACACTCGAGAAAAAATGAGAAATCTCTTTGAAATTGCTCATAAAAAGCCTTCAGCACATTTGGTGGGCTTGTACTAGCCATGTAAATGTTGCCTTTGTTCTTCTCTATGCCTTCAGGAACCTAATTCATTAATCACCAATAAACAATAAAATTTCATTAATTATTCTTGACCATTTTTGCGCAAACCAGGAAGTTAAATATATACCTAAAATAGCCATTGAAGGCTGTAAGAGGAATGGACAAAATGAAGACTTTTTGTAGGAAAAATCCTGCCATAGAAAGAACCAGGGACTCCACTGCAGAAGCATGGACCAACCCCAGCTTCCATTTCGTTTCTGAGCTTTTCTTTGGAGCTGTCAAGAGACTTGAAGATATATTATTGAAGTCATTCCCAGGAAGATCATTCAGAAAGACTTGGTACTCTGGAGACTGATGGTTTAGCTCTTGGCAAAGCTTCTCCACTGATTTGATAACTTCAGAGACCACAAACAATGTGTTTGGTCCAGAAGAGCAACCCAAGTCTGCAATAGCCATGCTTCTCGGGAGTGTGCTGAGGTAGAGGTAGGTTATGTCTTCCTCTCTGATGGGCTTTGTCATTGAAATCACCTTTAGCTGTTCCTCGTTCGAATCATGCGAAAGAGTTAGTGATGTTTTCTACTTGCACAATTCACATATCAAATCCAAACAGTAATATAGCAGTACTACATTTGCATATATAATAACAATTAATGTACGTTGCTCAATTTTTAGATACACCTATAAATTTACACCGATACCTGACTCAACTAATCTACCTCAATCTTTTCATTTTAAATTAAGATAGAGTCACCAATATAATGATATAAATTTATATATGCATATAAGAATTATGCAATTAATAGTAATTACTATTATTAGCTTAGAAATTGGTAATATGAACTTGTAATATTGCAACTGAAGAGTTGGATTTAATTATACCTGAACCAAGGAGTTGTTTGCATTGCTCGTTTCTCCCATTCCTACTTTCATGTGGAGCACTTGAGTTACTTCCATTGTTATATCTCTTTCTCACTCTCTCTCTCTCTTTTGTGCTTCTTTGTGTTTAATCAAACCCATTACACACTCTCCTATTTATATATGGGGCAGATGGTTTTTTTTTTGTTAATTATATATTTTTTTGTGGCGTTGGTTTTTTCCATTATTTTTTTGAGTGTAAACAAAGTGTGTAGTGATCAAAACGTAGTTCTCTGAAAAATAGGGCTCATTCTCAATTATTGACTGGATTTTAGAAGGTTATTTCATCCTTGTTAATTAGTTTGTGGACAACCCCGTTCTTAACTAAAAAGTAAAAATCCCTTTTAGGTCTTCTTCTTCATGAGTAAGGACTACAGAGAATAGGGTCGTCTACACTTCATAGTTCATAGTAGTGATGTAACCCCATGTAAGTGGCGGATCCGAAAACTGTTGTCTTGGGAGTAATTTATACATATAAAAATATATATTTTTAATTTTTAAAAAAATTTAAGTGAAATTAAACTCTTTAAATATTGTCTTACTTATTTAAATATTAATATGATCTTTTATGATAAACTTAATCATGTATTTTACCTTCTTTCAATGATTAGAGAAAGAAAAAATTATTTTTATGATATTTATTAATTATTGTCACATTTAAAATTATTGTGATTGTATTCATTAAAAAATTATGAATATTTATATATGTGTTTTTCTAATATTGCCATGATTAAATTGAAAACATAATATATTATCTTTATATATTGTTTAGGGATTAATAACTAGGCAATGGGTAATTTTCTAATACCTTTATTAGAGAAATTTAATTGATTAGTAGAGGCCCAGAGGCAATTGCCCCCACAACCATGAGGTAGCTAGATCCGCTCACGTGGATGAAGCCTGAAACATGAGCATAATAGCTGTTTAATTAATTTTGTTAGATCCCTTGGAATTGGATGTATTGTACTATTGATTGTCTACCAAACACCATTTTGTCTGTTGCTTACTGTCGCTTCCTTATAGGACAAGGATATCCCACGAAAAACCCATTTATATACGCAAATTGCAAGTATGAACACAGGGTTCTTTATTCACATGATATTTGTTTCTTTTGATTTACTACTTAACATCAAATTTAAACTTTGTTTAATAAAATTGCAACTTAGCATACATTTGAAAATTTATATTATATATTTATTGGCAGAGCTTACTACTAAAACACAGAATTTTAATCTAGGAACTACCTAAGTGTTATATGGATAGGGGATATGTGCAATAATAAAAGTACGATATAATTTTATATGATTAGTTAGTATTAAGTCTTACTTAGTGGTTAAGAGATCTATCTATGTTTTCTTTTTATTTTTTTAATTAAATTAAAATTTCAACATAAAATATAGTTTAGTTTATAGAATCGAATTTTAACCCAAAAAACTTTTGTGTGTAGAATATGTTAAATATAAAATTATTCATAAACTTTTATATAATAACTTAAAATTTTGTGAGAAGTTATTATTGACAAAACTTAGCAAAAATGTTTTGTTGAAGCTAATTTTTCAAATATTGTGAGGTAAGCCGATGATGTGGCGCTCCAATATTTCATTGGACATTTGACTTAAACATAAAAAAGGTACAATGATACAATTAATTATTTAATAATTGATATGATTTTTAGAACATTGAGTATAACTTCAGGACTTTTTTCACATATTAATAATGTATGTGATATTTTTTTGACATGGTAGTATTAATTATTGTTAATATATAAAAAAAATTAATTTTAGTCATTTCTTTTTTAACAATCAAAATTAAATAATTTTTATATCAATAATTATTATGTTGTTATGTTATAGATATATCACATATGTAGCTTAGGACGCGTTCTTTTCAACGATCGACTAATTAACAACTCAGCGAAAACGTTTTGTTGAAGCTAATTTATCAAATTTAGGTAAGCACACACACGTCATACCACTGAAGTAAGCCGATGACATGGCACTCTGTTATTTTCATTAGACATTGTACTTAATATACTGTTTCTTTGTTCTATATGTACACAAGCGCGCGCGCACACGTAATACAATTAATTTAGAGATATCTGAAAAAATTTAAGTCTCCGCGTTTAATCCTATACCTTCGTATTTTAAGTTAAAAAATTTGAACTCTTTTTATCTAATAAAAAAAAAATTTAATATATTATAGGTCTTTATAATTTAGATGAATTTTAAACTATGTCTCTATAAATTTTTTTTTCTTTTGAGATCCTTATAGTTTAAAATTTTTTTAATTGTGTATTTACTATCACCTCCAATTATAATTTCATCAGTTTAATACTCACATGACAAATAACTTATTTATAGGACAATAAAAGAAGTTAACATGACGCTAAAATAATATAAAAATTGTCATCTCATCATTTTAACTAACTTCAAACTTCACGAGAAAAGATGATATGCCACTTTGGCGCTACGTTGACTTTTTTTATTGTTACATAGATAAATCGTTTGTCATATGAGCACAAAATTGACAGAACTATAACGGAGTGTGATAGCAAAGACCCAATTAAAAAAAAAATCAAACTACAAAAACTCTTAAAAAACAAATTATAAAAATTTGATTCAAAATTCGTCTAAACTATAAGAAGTATATTTACACCTAAAAAAAAAATATTTGCTATGCATGTGTGTCATTCTCCATTAATTTGTGGCCATTTTTTATTTAGCTCTTATTCCAAGTCAACAAAACTCAGCAGTCAGCAAAAGAAAATTTGTTTGTATTTGTTTCTGCTTCTAATATTATCTAAGATAGTGTGTCTTTGACATATATATATATATATATATATAAAGTTTAACAGAAGCAAGTATAAGCCCTATAGTTTAGCCTTACGAACATAATTTTATATGATTACTTAGTGTATTTTAATTATATGATATAACATTTTGTAAGTACATAATTTTTCTTTGATAATTAGCTCACATAAGATTTCATCTAATTTTTTATATTACATTTTCACGCATAATTATTTGTATTAAGATGACATTTCTAGAAAAATAACTGTGTGATTTAAAATACTATATATATTCTAATTTTTCGTCATTTTCAATCTTTCATCTTGATCGAGATTTTATTACCTGCAATACTGATGCTTCTTCTTCTCACTAATGAATAATAAATCCAAATAGTTCCCCATTGTCTTTGAATCTTTGTGCATGCATCCACGTTCTTTTTTCTTTTACTTTTTATCCAAATTATCATTCTTGCACACACCGAGTCATCTCAGTTGAGAAATTGGTCTTTAAATTCTTGCACTTTCAAGATAATTCTCTCACATTTTTATAATGTTTAAGTGTTATTGACTGAAAGTTTGCCATTTGAAGGTATGATATACTTGGTTTAGCTTAAAAATGTGTGTTTTGTTGAATGCCCACCCAATGTTTGTTGAAATGCTTGAATGATATTTAACATATATGGTAATTCAAAATTGCTTCTTGTAGTGTCTAAAGTAGCTTTCATTGTATGAATACATGTCTTGGTAGCCAAATAAAGGTATTACCCACTTAGAGTACCCTTGAGAAGTTGTGTTTGAGGTGTACCCAATGACCTTTCAACTCTCCCTCCCTCCCCAGTCCCTCCTTACGCTTTTAGGCATATTAATTTTCACAAAACCCAACTTCTTATATTTGTCTTTGTGTTGGATCTATTCTTTGGCTTGGTGTTTGTGGTTGCTTTGAATACTGTTGGTGGTGGAGGTTGCGTGGTCACCGGAAGTCGATAACTTTAGTTGCTTCATGGCACCGACGATGTGGAACAGATTACAGAATGAGATATCCTGGGCATGGGGGGTTGCATGGGAGAAGAAAGAGAAATGAGAATGGAAGCTTTTTAACAATTAAAAAGAATAAAATATATCTTCATAAACAAACAAACAAAAAAGAGTGAAATACATCCTTTATTTTCAAGTCTTTAACATCTTATAGATAAATAGTTTATTAAAGTATTTTTATTCAGATACAAATTATATAATATTTTTAAAATACTCATGTGTGCTGTATTTTAAATTCTTCCAACCAATATAATATAAGCATTGCACAAAGTCTAAAAAAAAGAATATTGCTAAAAAAAATTCAACAGCAAATTTTTCTTCTCTCAATTTCACAATAATCAAATTTAATTAAAAGAATTTGTATGAAATTGAAATAGAAAGGGAGTTATATGAAACTAAATTTTCATGGCCTCGATTTCACACTAATCAATTTTAATTGAAAAACATGCAATTCAATTTTGTGTAATTAATGTCAAATTAAAAAATGGGGTCAAACTATAATTTAACAAAAAATTAAGGCACTATGTTATTATTAAAAAAATTAGGTGCTCAAGTTGTCCATTAAACAATCATAGTCATTTATTAGGTCAAGTGAATAATTGAATGGTGATTTAGTAGCCTTTACACTGGTGTTCATTTTGTATTATTGGTATTGTAGACTGAGCCCATAAAGAATGTGTANTGTGTTATTGGTATTGTAGACTAAGCCCATAAAGAATGTGTAAAAATGAAATAGAAAAAGAAAAGTTAAAAAGAAGAGAGAAAAAAATTAAAGGTGACCACACATAAAATAAAGAGAAAAATGGGTGAATGAAATGGAGAAAGAGAAGATAAAAAGGAAGAGAGAGAAGATGAAAGTGAAATGATGGAAAAAGAGAAGATAAAAAGGAAGGGAGAGAATATGAAAGTGAAAGGATGAATAAAGAGAAGATAAAAGTAAAAAGGATAGAGAAAGATAAAATAAAAAGGAAGAGAGAGAAGATGAAAGTGAAAGGATGAAAAAAGAGAAGATAAAAAGAAAGAGAAAGAAGAAGAAAGTAAAAAGATGGAGAAAGAGAAGATGAAATAGAGAAAATTAGACATGTCTAATTAGAAACGGTGTGTCCCATTAAACATGTCACATGAGATTTGGTGTGTTCAATGGAACTCATCTTGTCTAAATTAGTTTTTTTAAAATATAATATTTATGTAATTAAATTAGAAAGTATGATATATCTATAATTTAGTTTCTAATATCTAAGTCAAACAGCTAAGATAATCTATCTAATGAAAAAAAAAAAAAAAAAAAANAAAAAAAAAAAAAAAAAAAAAAAAAAAAAAGAGCGACAATGAAGTTGATTGGGCCTATAAAGTTGGGTTTTCGAAGGCAGGTCCATAAGTATTCAGACTTCTGCAGGTTATTGGCCCAAAACAGAATTTCAGCAGGTAGTTATGATATTATAATTTTTCAAAAATGATGTCATAATTCTTAAAAAATGGCATAATTATCGTACGAAGTAAAAACGAAAAACCAAATCATTGTTACTAAAGATAAAAACCATTCCCTCTCTTACTCGTTTTCTTTTAAAACAAACATGTGACGACAATAGCCAGAATAAAGATCTAGCTTTAAAATCATCGAAATTCATTGTTTCTGACTAAAATACAAAACCAACTTAATTTAGTACACATTCCTCTGTCTAAGGATTAATATCTTATCATATTATTTAATTTTTTAGGTTAAAAATACAGAAAATGAAGATTTAAATTTGATATCTCAAATTTTAATATCCTTAAATTAATATATACTATTTAATTATAGCTTGTAGATTAGAGCACTTTTGGTAATTTAAATTTCGTAATTATACCATCTACTCATTCTGATTCATATCTTCACTTAATTACTTACAATTGGGTGTTAGTATATTCTATTTTTTCCCCCAAATCTATATAATAACTTGCCGCGGATATCAAAGATAGGATAGGATTGTCCATTCCCGTCACTTTGAGTTTACTTTTTCAACAAAACATGCTATTATTTTTATTTTTACTTTTTCAAAAAAGAATCCATTCAAGTTGGCTACATATTTTAATTTTTGGTGTCAGCATAATCTATTGTGCCGTGCAACATGCTTTTACAGCATACTGGACGACGACGTATATAAGAAACAAATTTTTAACTCAATTTAAAAAACTTAAATCGTAGATAACATTCATCCTCTCGTTGATGTCACTTTTGCTAATATGCTATGTTTTTCTAACTTTCTTATACGAAAGGGTCTTCTAGAAGTTAGAATGTGACAAAGAATCTATCTTCTGTTTCAATATCACTACATGGATAGCGCAAAATGGGGTAAATTGATAATAAAAAATATATTTTTTAAACTATTTATTAAAATAAAACACTTTGTAAATTATTTATATAAATTATATACTTTTTGTTACGTTACATAAAAAAATAACATTTTTATAACTGTCACTCTATATTAAAATAATGTGACTTTACTTTTTAAAAAATTGAAAAAATAATCACACTACTTAAAAAGTAATATGACACTTGAAAAAATGCTACGCACAAATAGTGTGACACAAGTCACGCTACATAAGAAATAGCGTGACATTTATAAAAATGTTACTTTTTAATATAGCGTAACTATATTTATTTAAAAAATTATATTATTTGTATAAATAATTTGTACAGTGCTCAATTTTAATAAATAATTTACTAAAATATATATTTTTATCAATTAGCCACGAAATAGTTTAGTAAATCTCTAGGAGAAAAAACAAAAATGCCCTTAGTACAATATAAAATAAAGTGTTTATGATTGAAAGTAAAGTAGAAAACAAAGCAACACAAGACAAATGGGCCCTAATTCTTTATGGTTTGCTGAAGAGGGTGAACAACCAGATATATCCGTCAAATTAAGCCGGCATTGTTTCCTCCTTGTTAGGTTCACCATAAACTTAAATATTTGAGCATAAACCCTATTGTCAATTCCCTTGGCTGAGCTAGATTATTTAATCAAAAGCAGGAGAGCTACTATCTCTCATTCTCCATGGTCAAGAAGACAGTGCTCAGGGTTGATATTAATTGTCTCAAATGCAAAAAGAAACTACTCAAAGCTGTGTCTTCCCTGCAAGGTAACCACAAAGCTGCTGCTGCTTCTTCTTCTTCTTCTTCTTCTTTTTCTCTCTCTCTATGTGATTTTGATGGGTTAAAGAAATTCGAAATTATCCGCTATCCATAGTTTTTATTTAGTTTTACTTATCAATCTTAACCTATGGGAATTCTTTGTCTTTTATTGTTTGAGGTAATTAAAAGTTGTTCCCGGTTGCAGGGGTAGATAAAATTGAAGTGGATGAAGCGAAGGGAACGTTGACTGTAACAGGGGATGCAGACCCATATGAGATAATAGTACGAACAAGGAAGGCTGGAAAATTTGCTGAAGTCATGAGTATTGGGCCTCCACCACCACCACCCAAACAGGATGCTCAGAAAAAGCCCGAAGAGAAGAAGAAGCCCGACCCATTGAAATTGGATCAGATGTATCCTATGGCCCAAATGACCCATATACATATGCCTCATTATTGTCCGGTATGCCAGCAAGCAGCCGTCGGCAATCTCAACCGCTGGGAGGACTCCAATCCATCCTGTTCCATATTGTGATTCATTTGGGATGTTCTACAAGACCAACAAAAAGACTATATAACCCTCTTCATACTTTACTTGTATTGTTTTTTTGTTTGTTTGTTTGTTTGTTATTATTAGATAGACAGAGCTTTAGATGGAGATATAAAGGAATGAATAGTTTTAAACAAAACAAAAAAAAGGTAAAAAGGATTTAAATGTGGAGCTCAATTTTTTTTTAAGAAATATTTAGACGTATTTGGATGCCTATTTTTTAATTTTTTTTTATAGGAAGTATACTTCTTAAATACAAAAATAAGTTGTGACCCATAGCCATCTTAGCTATGTGTTGCCGTCCTTCTGTCACCCAGAAGTGATTCCCCGGTAAATTGTGTGACTTGTAAAATAAANTGTGTGTGACCTGTAAAATAAAAAAGATGATGTATACATAGAGGGATAAAATTGGAAAATAAATATGTTGTATATTAGCAAAAATTGACCTGTAAAAAATGTGGAATCTATCCTACCTCTCACATTTATGGGTGGGATAAAAATAAAAAATAAAAAATTTATTGAGAGTTCAGAGGTATCATTGCATGAAGATCTCAAAAAATTAAGTTATTTAGTATAGGTTATATTTTTAAATTGTTAATTGAATTTAAATTTAATATATCAAAATAAAATATTTATTATTTTTTAGTATGTTTCCTGTATTACTCAATTTATATATTTTACAAAGAATTAATTAATATTGAGTAACTCAATTTTAATATTTTTGCGATGCACTTAAATTAAAAATTACGTTATGCTCTAAATTCTCAATAAAAAATATTTTTTTTTTTATCCTACTCATTTAGGTGAGGTAGGATAATAGTTAGCCGGCAAATTGACATAAATAATATAAGTTTGTAAACTATTTATGCAAAAATGGTACTTTTTAAATTATTTACATAAAAAGGGACAATTCTAAATGTTTTAATATTTCACAAATGGAATATCAATCATGCTATTTTGTGATGTAACATGTAGAAGAGAAAAATGCTATACTACATGTCCTCAAACAACATGAGAAATTGCAATTCGCTTTTTCTAAAAAAATAGATACATTAAATAAGAGATAACATGTTCCATTATATTACATTATCTCTTATTTGGCATGATCACTATTGTCCGTTTGATAAATATTAAAATAATTAAAAGTACATATTTTATAATTTAAGAAGTATTCATTTTAGGTTCTTAATTTACAAAATTATATTATTTAGGTCAATTTACCAAAAAAATATGACCTACTTTAGGAACTCACTAATAATTATTTTTATTTAAGTAACTTACAAAAAATTATCTATAGAAGGTTTAAGGGCCGATACCGCGCTCGCTCGCATTTTCGTTCTTCATTTCCTGTACACCTGAGCCGAGCTCCTTCTCCGGTGGCCCTTCCCTTCAGAGCCTTCTCTGGGTAAGCTTAAATTTTCGAATAAACCATGTTTCTCTTCTTCCTCGAAGATGCATATTTGGAAGAAAAAATGTTACTTTTCAATTTATGATTTAAAGAGTTCTTAAGATCATTGAGTTGTTTGTGTTACCCACATTGCTCTCTACTTGAAATTTTACCAGGCTAAAGTAAGTTTTTGAGATGGAGAAAGGAGGAATGGGGTATACGCCGTTAAACAGAGGAGCTAAGCATTCACCGTTTTCTCTCTAGCTGCCCCTGCAAAGGAATCTGCTTTCCCAAGTTTCTTATTTCCCCCCCTTTTTCTTCTATTGGCGGGATGACTTTTTGATTCTGTTATGCAACATACGTGCAATATTTTTTATTCCTCATTTATGATGGTGAAAAAAATTAAATAATTCTAATTTGTTTGTTCATCTGTTTGTTTTGTTTCTTATGATGGTGCCATGATTTTCATATCCAGATATGGTTTCCATCACATGATTTTATTAGAATGAGCTTGAAATCTGAGCTCATCTCGCTGTGGAGCGTTTTGCTTTTTAACCAAAAGTCACTAAAGTAACCCAACGGGTCAATTTTTCCTCTTTGTGCTACTCAGCTGATGGGTCATTTCCTTGGCACTTTTATAATCTTTGATATCTGCTAGGGTGGTCTATTCAGTCACCAGCTAGCAATGGTGCCAAAGATAGTCCCTTAGCAAAATGATGTATGCAAACTAAGTTGATGATGCGTTTGTCCATCCTAAAAGTTCTTAATTGGTATCTATTGTGAGATATGTGATGGAAAATCTGATTTATCCTTTGATTTGCCTACTTGCATTTAAAGCTGCTTTATGCCTATGTTTTAGTTGTTCTCTTTACTTAAAGTGGTGATATGAGATTGTTTTGACATATATGCATTCATTTTCTCACCATCAGTCCCTAGTATGTGGTGCAAATATTTAAGGCCACGTCTAGAGTACAAAGTCTTACAAATGGGCACCGGTGCAAAGCCTCTTAAATGGCTGAAATTAAGCTACATGTATGGTCAAGATTTGATGACTTAATATTAACTATAAATAATTAATTATATTTTAACCCAAAAAATTTATATATTTACATTTATTTCCCATTAACTAAAAACATACACCACACTCTTCTTTCTCTCTCTCTCCCTCTCCCTCTCCCTCTCCCTCCCTCTCTCTCTCTCTCTCTCTCCCCCTCCCTCTATTCAATTGCCTCAATCGGCAAAATCCCAATCTGGGTTTTGACCCATCTCGTGAATAATGGAGGAGAAAAATTAACAAACAAGTGATGAAGTGATTGGAGTTCAAATTCAAGGATAAATACAGTTTCCCAAACTAGTTCATGCGCCTAACTTTTCCAAAATCAACTACTTCAGAGCCACTGTAATTGATCAGATTACAGATTCCCAAGCCCTTGATCGGCGATGAGTGGGAAAAAATTCTAAAAAGTTTAAGCGGAAAATCGTGATTCAGCGCCCCGTGGAGACCAATAGACTCACGATCTCGATGTTGAGATGAGGAAAATTAGGTTTATATACGAGGGAAAAATGTGTTTGGATTCACGGAAAGTGTGGAGAGAGAAAGGAAAGCTCTAGAGAGAGAAATGGCGAACGGGAATTCTCCATCTTCCTTAACTCCCTTCTCCGAAGACTTTGCTTGACTCTTGCTCCTTAACCCTCTATTTTTATCTCAAGATTCAGGTCATTTCCTTCTCAAATTCTGGGAATTGGGATTTGTTTGAAGTGGAATTAGTTATAATAGTCATGGTGAAACCAACCTAGAATGGGTCTGCTTTTGTGCTGCCTTTCCTGAAGAAATGCTATGAGATGGTTGATGATGAGTCGTCATTTCCTTCTCAAATTCTGGGAATTGGGATTTGTTTGAAGTGGAATTGGTTATAATAGTCATGGTGAAACCAACCCAGAATGGGTCTGCTTCTGTGCCGCCTTTCATGAAGAAATGACATGAGATGGTTGACGATGAGTCCACGAACTCGATCATACCTTGTGAAGGATATTGGGAAGAACAAAACTAGAGAATGTACTTGGCGTAGTTTTGTATGTTTTGGGGTTATTGCATAATTTTATAAAATTATTGGGTCATATTGCATTATTTCTTAAAACTGGTTATTCAGGTAGCACTAAACACAATCTGGACCATTGAATAAAAATCCAATGTTCATAAAGAGGCTTTGCACCGGTACCCATTTCTAAGGCTTTGTACTCTAGATGCAGCCAATATTTAAACCATTTTCTGATTTAGACGCTTCATTTTCCACTTTTTTTTTTCCCCTCTTTTCTCTTGTTAGCATCTCTGAAAGGAAAAGGTGACAGTTCACCAAGGTCAGACAAGGTGGGAAGGAGGGTTGAATTTAGCGGTGAAGGTTAGCATACTCATTCTATTGTCTTCGTACTGGTCCTGAATGAAGTATGCAAGTACTAGTTTCTCTTTTATATGCTTGCACTTTAGCCTTTACATATTGGTCATGTTTATGATCAGTTGCATCAACCCCTTACCTAAATGTTTGTGCCTTATAGGTTCAACTGAATCCGGATTCAGATTTTCTGAAAAATTACAGCTGGTAATGCCTTTCCTAAAGGTATATTTGTCTTAATCATTTTGGTAATTTTCCATTCTGGCATATCTTCTTTACACTCTTCAAATATATTTCTCATTATTATTCCTGCACTATTTTTAATTTTCATGGTGATTGGCGCAAAGGGGGGAAGGGAGACAAGGTTGCAAATGGTGGAAAGAGTTCTGTGCCAAAAGAGCCAAAACCATTAGAACTTAAAGTTGAGCAGGGTTGGTACATGCCTTTATTATCTCTTATGTTTGTTATGTGAATTTTATTTATTTATTTTTAATTCTTGCCTTATTAATCTGTATTTCTATGTTGACTTGTATTGCATTTGAGGTGCCTAAGGCTAGTTTTATGCTAAATTAATTTGCATTACATCCAATTTTGCCTAATCTCTGCCAGTCTACACTTCTGGATTTGTGGAGGTGTTTTTCCTTTTCGATTTTTTCATTATAATCATGTAACTGACATGCTTCAGGTCCAGGGTGGAAAAAAGAATATTTTTCAACTTACAAACGGAATTCTGTTTTTCACATTCATACCATAAATTGATAAGTTTCCATTTTCTTATGGTTCGGTTCAGGAAGAAGTTTTTGTTACATATGTCCTTCAAATTGTTTCAATTTATTCACCTGTGGGTGGACATTTTTGTGAAGTAATCGTTTTTGGCTACTGTCCTTTGGAATGAGAAAGATTTGATTATGTTATTTGCAAGTCATAATTTGGAAGTCATTCACTTGTCATACTAATATTTTCTTGTTTCCTTATCTTCTATTTTTTTTTTGGTAAGTCTAGTCCTAGTAAACTGAGTTATTGACTTGTAATTGAGTCATTTTACTGTACTTTCTGCTGTTTAAGAAACCAAAAAGCTAAATTCACTTTTTACGTGAAAAATCCTGCATCTGCGGTCACTTGGTCTAAGAATGACTTCTGATGCATATTTTCTTGGATTTGTTTATAATTTGTTTCTAGTTTAAGATGGGAATGTCCCTTTAGTTAATGTCAACCTCCATAAGTGTTTTTTTTTTTTGTTGGGATATGCAGAACTTCCAGAAAATGTCAAATGCCTGACTGACTGTGAGGCTGCAGATATTTTACAAGGAATTCACGATCAGATAGTCATGTTGTCTAAAGACCCAACCATCAAAATCCGTGTGTGAGGGCGACTTTTACAGCTTTATTATTGAAAAGGATTCTTGGGTCATTTAAGTTTAAGATATATACGTTAAGATCAATTTTAGTGATCCCAATTTTTTCTTTATAGATCATTTGACAGAGGATTGCAGTATGCCAAAAGCCATAGTCAATATACCAATGCTGAGTCTGTTAGACGAGTTCTTGAGTATCCTTAATTTTTCAGTTTGGTGTCTGTTTAGAGGACACATGCATAGAATGCATTAGGGTGTGTTGACATGGACAAACAACGTTACTGCTTTAAATTATATGACTTTCCTCTCTCTATCTACCTAATGTTCATCTGTTGTTTAACTCTTAACTCAAATTTTAAGCCTCTTACAGATTATGATATCTCTGATAGTGAGGTATTGATCTCTTCCTGACTTCCTTTTTTCTTATTTATTACGTTACACTCTTGACATCAAATCTTCCACTGCAGATATGTGTGATTGCTAATGTGTGTCTAGAAACAGTTGATGAAGCTTTTGCTCTTCTCCCATCACTAGAGGTATGATTTACGACTTGTCCTGGTCTTTTATGTATGGACACTGTTCTTTCATGTAAACTTTACAATGAATATGGTTTTTCATACCAAAGTTTCTGTTGTATGTAATGGAAGTTCATTCATAATTGGTGACTAGGTGTTAATTAAGCAAAAGAGGTCTTCCCTGGTAAGTAACTGCTGGTGCAAAATAAATTTACTTTTAGACCACCAATTTTCAAGATGAGAGGTATCTATGGTGATTTTAAATCTGGGAGCCTGGGACTTATCCCCTCCCATTTCTTGATACAAGGACTGAGTAAATAGATATGAATAATGAGAATGCAAAACATCAGCTTCTGTTAAGTTTTGCTATATTCATGATTACATCATGTGATCTAACTTTTTGGATACTTTGGTGATAATCTAACTTCATATTTTTGTATCAAAGGGTTAACATTTGAAAATCTAATTACTTGATGCTCTCCTTCTGCCCCTTTTTTCTTGGAGTGCTTGGATCCGATGTTATGTCATATTAAGACCATCTTATCTGGTATCTGTTTGCTCTATTAGTTCATGATTTGAGATTTCCACTTTCCTAGAAAAGAAAATAATAAAATAGAAAGCAAATCATTAATCAAATGATGTCACCTTATGGTATAATATCTATTTCAGGGTAAGAGAAGCAGGATCAGCCAACCCCTTAAAAACGTATTAAGTGAGCTGGCTAAGCTCAAACCGGTGACATAAAGCCACACGATAAAAAGCTCACTGGTTAGTTTTCTCTTGTTTATGCTTTAGCTCAATGTCATTCATTTGCTTCTGCACTTTTATTAGTGATTGGCTTTTACTTGTAATCTCGATGCAGGTTTACAAAACTTCCTTTGCATACTGGATATGGAATTATACAAGCACGACGCTTTTTTTTTTCTCTTGTAGGGGCTTGTGCAGATTAGCCATTTAGAAGAGCTAATAGTACCGGCTATGTCAAGTATGGTATATGAAATATACTTTCTGAGCTTACCAGCAGAGACAATGTAGTATCAAACTTAAGACATGTTTAGTCTTCATTAATTTCTTCGGTAATTTTGTAAGATTGTACAGAGTCTATATTACTTGAATAGCAAGGAGATGAATTTGTGTATGTGCTTGACAAAAGATCAAGTAAAATCATTGTCTTATACTTTTAAAAAATATGTAAAATGTATATACTATTAATTAAGATATTAGATTAAAATTTTGGAGGAATTCTATAGTTTCAATGAATATACTTTAACATAGATGATTATAAGTGTGCATGTTTAATCAAGATGTAAAACAACTAGTGTGAATATATAATAACTCTTCAACAAACACTTTGTATTTGCTCATTGGAACTTTTTTGTCTATCAAATTTAAACTATATATCTCAGCAAATGCAAAAAAATGGAGTTGAAGTAATATTTTTTCAGAAAATTTAAATGAAAAGAGAACAGAGTAATTGTGGTGTATGTTTTTTCACGCATGCAAATATACATCTCTTCTTCGCTTGTTCATATAAAAACATCTAAATCTAACTATTTTTTTTTTTTACTAAAAACAATTAAATTTAACATGAGTGGCTTAAACTTTAATTAGACTCATGAGCTTTGCCTAATTTTTTTTCTATTGCTTAAATCTTTTATACCTCAAAAACTATTTATGCAAGCATAATTTCTCGACTATGTGAGTATTATTTGCCCCTTAATTATGGCAAATTGATTAACAAAATATATTTTAACAAATTATTTATTAAAATAAAGTACTGTGTGAATTATTTATCAAAATAGTACATTTTTAATTATTTTATTTATGAGACATGAACAAGATGAATTATATTATTTTGTAAGTAGAGTAAGTTTTTTTCTCTGCGTACATATTAATAATTTAATTAAAACTGTCCAAAATCAATAAATAATTTTTAAACTATCTCATTTGCATAAATAATTTACAAAACTATATTTTGTTAGTCAATTTACCTAATAATATATTGGGTATGATCTATGTTACGAGGATATATTATGTATAAAATTATTTTTCACTTTACTTCTATTAGCAGTTTTTATGGAAAATTTATTGAAATAATGTTTTTTTGTAAAATAAATATGAGAATGGGTCTATTTTTTTTGCCCAATACACGCATAAGCATTTTTTGAAAAAAAAAATGCTAAACACATGCACGTTTTCATTAAAAAACGCTGAACCAATATCTGCGTTTTACCTAAAAAACGCATGAAAAATTTGTAAGAAGAACACGCGGTCCCACCAGCGTTTTATGTAGAAAACATTGCTCCCAATTGCATTCCATACGCATTTTCTTCAGAAAAACACAGTTGAGATCAGTGTTTTCTATATAAAACGCTGGATTGTCTCTATTTTCATCAACTTTCTTTTCCTTTTCTTACGGTTTCCAAGGATAGCTTAGGTGGGTAGAGAGTGGGCTAGTGTCTTGGACTTTGAAGTCCTCAACCAAGAATAGTTTCTTTCGTTTCTCACCAAGAATAATTTGATTTTTTTTTTCAGAGGATATAAATTTGATAATTTGATTTATTGTTTGTTTTAGAATTTTATATTCTCTAATCTATAGATATTTTTTAGGGTTTGTAGTGAGTAATACAAAGAATGAAATAAATGGGACATCTTAGATTATTATGCTTGCTATTTAAGCTTTTTTTAGGGTGCTTTAATAAAGTTTTTAACTTTTTTTTATTTTTATATGGTAATAGAGTTTCTTTTATAATTCAATTCATCTTGAAAAATAAGGAAAATTTATTTGTTTTAGAAAATGATGATCATGATTAATAGTTAAGGAAAGTATAAATGTTGTTTTTATTGAATTCAATACAAACAACATTTATACTTTCCTTATAATAGTTGGTTTAGAGTCAGTTAACAGTTAATTAGTACAGTTAGCAATAATTTATATATATTATAAACAGAATACGGTATCATCAAGCTCATTTTAGCATTATTCAGAAAATCATTATCTCAGATTCAACCTAATCTCTGCATAGCTTCGTCGCATTCATCTTCATTCTGCAACTCTTCTTCAAACTTACACCCAACCCGTCAACAATCGACGTTGCCTGTAATCTGATATAGATATAGATATAGTGATTACTGAATTTTTAAATATGATTTGAATTTTGAAGAAAAGAAAAACCACTTTCTCTTTCGCCATTTCACTTGGTGACTAAAAAAGTAAAGGTTCGTTCCGTGACACTTTTCGAGCTTGGCAACTCAACAATGGCGGAACATAACAAAAATGTTCGAGTTTTCTGCATTGGAACACTCGACACCAAGCTCGACGAGCTCCGATTCCTCTCTCATTCAGTTCGATCTAGTCTCACTCAATTCTCCAAGGATTCTTCTCTCAAGGTACTCTACAACATTCCTCACTTGAATGTATGTGCAAGTTTAGCTGCTTCTGATGAGAATGAGAAATTATTGATTTTTCGAATTTCCTATAGCTTGTAAAACAACATTTATTAAAACAAAGATGCTTGATCTTCACCATCCATATTGCATTATTCAATCATGCTCATGAAATGTGTACTTCAATGACCCTTTAATTAAACGATTTCTAATTTCTCAATGATCAGATTTACTGTATCATCTAGCTCTGTTTTAGATATTGCTTTAATTTGAAATGGAAGGAAAATTTTCAGGTTTTTTAACGCCAAGTAACTAATATAGAATTAATCACGCCATAAGCATGTTATTCAGTTGTAGTTTGACTACGTGATTTTTGTGTAAGCAATTGTAAAACATGTGTTCGTGAAAATGGTAGGTGGAAGTGGTGGTGGTTGATGTTTCTGCTGGACCTAAGGAGGCAGAAAGTTTGGAAAATTTTGTCTTTGTGTCTAGAAAAGATGTTCTTTCTTGCTGTAGTGGATCAAACGGCCAGGCCCCAACCTTGCCTCCAGATGACAGAGGGAAAGCTGTTGCTATAATGAGTCAAGCACTTGAACAGTTTTTAAAAAAATCTAATGAGGATCATGTTCTTGCTGGAGTTATTGGTATTGGGGGCAGTGGCGGGACATCTCTAATATCATCCCCCTTCAGATCTCTTCCCATTGGAATTCCTAAGATTATCATATCTACTGTAGCTAGTGGTCAAACTGAACCTTATGTTGGAACATCGGATTTGATACTGTTCCCATCAATTGTGGATATTGCTGGTATTAACAGTGTCAGCAGGGTCATCTTATCTAATGCTGCAGCTGCTTTTGCTGGAATGGTTATTGGAAGCATTCAGAGGTTGAAAGATTCCTTTTCTGTCAAAAGTAAACCTACTGTTGGCATTACCATGTTTGGGGTTACTACTCCTTGTGTTAATGCGGTCAAAGATAGATTACATAAGGAAGGTTATGAGACCCTGATTTTCCATGCAACTGGGGTTGGCGGCAGGGCTATGGAGAACTTGGTTAGAGAGGGATTTATACAGGTATCTGTAACTGCAGTCTATTTGCATTCAAACATTCTAAGTTTAACTGGTACTAGCATCATAGCTTCACTTCTTTAGAAGCTCACCATAAGAAACTTGTTATTAGGTCATTGTTTTCTTTGAACTTTTCTCATTACAAGAGCTTACAGCTATGTAGAAGGATCTTATCAATGTATTTACTATTGGCAATTCTCTCAATTATGAACATGGTTTTTTTTTTTTTTTTTAAACCCATTGTGTTTGGCAATTTCCATCTTATTGGACTACTAGCGCATGTTATGGACTTATAAGATTTTGGTTAGGCATGGTCCTTGCATAATTGCAGTCTCCAATAGATTGGGCTTGCCTTATGTTCTACATCATGAGGAGAGGTTTCTACCCACTTTTTAATCTGTGTAACTGTAGAGGCTAAACCATTGAGCCTAACTCTGTTGAGAATATTAGAGGCAGAGAGAGACAAAGTTCTCTTGTACCAGCATACTACGAACCCTAACCAAAGTGATGGATTATTCATTAAATTGAGTACAATATTAAATTTATTTTTCATACATATATTCACATGCTGACTTTTGGAAATGAACACTTCACTTTTTTTTTTTTGGTACTCACTTTATTTTGAATTACTTGTATGATCCATCAGATTGATCATGATAACCCTTTAAAAGCCAATTGTAATCTGTTGATTTATTTTCAGATTCTTCTTTATGTTATCAATGCCCTTTTCGTTCAATTTTGCTTATGGTGTTTTGGACATCACAACAACAGAGGTAGCAGACTACATAGTTGGAGGTGTCATGGCTTGTGATAATTCCCGCTTTGATGCCATCATAGAGAAGAAAGTCCCTCTAGTCCTGAGTGTCGGAGCATTAGACATGGTGAACTTTGGAGCCAAAGATACAATACCTGCCAAGTTTCAGCAGAGAAACATATATGAACATAATAAGCAGGTGAATAATTAATGTTGCCAGGATTTTCTGTTTTAATCTTTGCCTGAAAAACTGTCTTATTTTGCCTCAGTAATTGTTTTGCTTTGAATATGAATTTGCTACAAAAGATTTTGGCAGTCATTCTATGCAAATATTCCCTATTTTCTTTCTGTCATCCTGCCAAATGATCATAGTCTTTTCTGTATTTTTCTGCTCGATAATCAGATGCATCTTATCATAGGCTGGAATTAGAGATGTTTGACGGGAGTTATAACAAAATAAATCAATTATTGTCCTTTCCAGGTTTCACTCATCCGAACAACAGTAGATGAGAACAAAAAGTTTGCTGATTTTATAGCAAATAAACTGAAAAAGTCATCATCTAAGATTTCTGTTTGCCTTCCAGAAAAGGGTGTATCTGCTTTGGATGCACCAGGGAAGCCTTTTTATGATCCAGAGGCAACAGTTACTCTTCTTCATGAATTGCAAAAGCTTATTCAGATAAATGATGATAGACAGGTGCCGTTATTTGTCAATGGTGTTATTTTGCTTGGGTTTGGTTTTATTTTTGAGGGTTTGGTAAAGTTGAAAGTTGTGTATTCCACAGGTGAAGGTGTATAATTATCATATTAATGACCCTGAATTTGCAAATGCATTGGTTGACGCGTTCTTGGATATTAATGACAAAACTACTAAAGATTCGAATGATCCACAAGTTGCCATTTCTGAATCTGTTGAACACTTACATAAGGATAATATTTCAAATGCATCAAGCATTGGGACCATTCTCTATACTCCTAGTGACTTCCCAGATACAAGACCAGGTTTTACTTTGATTTGCATGTTTTTTTCTTGAATATTTGTTACATGATTACATTCAGTCATAGCATAGAAAAGTCTTGTATATACTTTTGGTGTATGCCATCCGCCATTGCTTTAGTGAATTGCCTAGTCTCTTATTGATGAAGTTTAATTGGCCATATCTAGTTTACCAAAAGGAAGATGTTCATTCTCCGTGGCTTGTGTTACTGAATCCGTTTGAAGTTATGCCTCTGTAAGTGTTGTGTCAACATGAGTACACCTGTCAGGTTCACTTTGGCATTAGTTATCTGTCTTTACAGTTCAGTTCAGCTTAAGGCTAAGCATCAGTATGTGTCTATCTGTGCATAATGCTGATTCTATACTTTAGTGGTTCAGTATTGCAAACACTGTCCAGATTCCTTCCCTAACAGGGTCGTCAGAAATAGCTACCACATTTGCTATGAAGAATTGATTTTATGATATATTTCTGCTTTATTGATAAGTTCTTTTTAAAACTGAATCATGTTGACCTCAGAACTGTTTGTTTAATGCTTATATATAGCTACTTTTTCTGTTAAACGGAGTAGAAATAAAATTGTAGGTTGTAGATATTGTCCTTATGTCTGACTTATTTAGTACCCTTTGTCTTTCCTGCTGGCAGAAACTTTGAAAAAAACCCAGCTGATCTTGCAGCAACTGAAACATCAAATAGATAAAGGAATTCCTATAATAGGAGCTGGTGCTGGCACAGGTATATCTGCCAAGTTTGAAGAAGTTGGAGGCGTTGATCTGATAGTATTATACAACTCAGGGCGCTTCCGGATGGCAGGGAGAGGTTCATTAGCAGGATTGTTACCTTTTGCTGATGCAAATGCTGTTGTGCTTGAGATGGCCAATGAAGTTTTGCCAGTATGCCTGTATATTTTGCTTGTTCTAAAAGCTTCTAAAATATTGCCCAACTGTTAGCTTCTATCTAGGTTCTTTACACCGGAGTCACCTGATCACCTGATTTATCATATAAAACTAGAATTAGCACTTAATCGATATGCATGTCTTACATCTGAATGCATATAACATGAATAATTCTTTTTCTCCCTACTCCATTTATTTTGGTTTCACTAACAATGTTGATCTTTTGTTTGCAGGTGGTGAAGAAGGTACCAGTTCTTGCTGGTGTATGTGGAACTGATCCCTTTCGTCAAATGGATTACTTTCTTAAGCAGGTGGAATCAACCGGATTCTCTGGGGTGCAAAATTTTCCAACCGTTGGGTTATTTGATGGTAATTTTAGACAAAATCTTGAAGAAACAGGAATGGGATATAGGTAAGTTCTCGGACAGAATTTCTCAATAACATATTAGTTATAGGATTACACCTCTTTCAACCTTTTTGGCCCTTCAAATGATCAGCTTGGAAGTTGAGATGATTCACAAAGCACATAAAATGGGTCTCTTGACAACACCATATGCATTCAATCAAGATGAAGCTATCGAAATGGCTAAAGCTGGTGCTGATATTATAGTGGCCCATATGGGTCTCACTACAGCAGGCTCCATAGGTGCAAAAACAGCTGTTTCACTTGAGGAAAGTGTAGTTCGCGTGCAAGCTATTGCAGATGCAGCACATAGGATTAACCGCAATGCCATTGTGCTCTGCCATGGAGGTATGTGTGTCACATGCTAGTCTTTTGCTTCTTTTTACAATATTGATGCTTAAAAGTAAATTTGGCTTGCACAAGTCAATCATGATTTCTTGGGATATATGACTATAATGCTTTCAATAGATTACTGCAATAAAACATCCCTTATTCTGAGGTTAGAGGTAGCTAGAAATGGTCTTGACAGAGTTATCAAACTTTTGGCTCTAACAGTTTGCTTGCCTAGTTGGCTATAATTGAAGGGTTTCATTTTTTGCATACTCAATCTCTTTCAGTAATCTATGGACAAAAAGAAAAACTCTTTCAGAAATCACTGTTTCTGATGTTTATAAGTAGTTGTTTGTCATGATTTAGTCCCAGTTCAGAAAAATGCACAAATAATCCCTCTGTGGGAGTTTGCAGGTCCCATATCTGGTCCAGAAGAGGCAGAATTCATATTAAAGAGAACCAAGGGAGTTCATGGTTTTTATGGGGCTTCAAGCATGGAAAGACTACCAGTGGAACAGGCTATAACGAACAGAGTCAAACAGTACAAGTTAATTTCTATTAACTGAGGTCCAACTGTTGTATACTTAATCATGCCAATGTTCTGTATACTAAGAATTGTTGCCTGTGTTTTCTCATTGCTTAATACATAATAAAGTTGTGAAGAATCTAGGATTAAAGCAATGACTGAATAATGCAAAAGCTATGTATAATACGTATATCCAAGAGATCGTGCGATCAGTCATGTATTTTTCAATAGTGCATATTTATATCCAATAATGCTTTTTGCTGCAAATCTTATGACCCGTGCACTATGACACCATGAAATGTTCACCCTACATAGTACATACAGCTCTACTTATGCATCAGTTCAAAGCTGTCTGGCAAGAACCTCATTGAACGGTATTAAGGAAAGTCTTGTAAATTAACATATAGTTCTTAGGCCTTGACATAGAGAGATGTTTGGTAGATGCTTGCCTCCTCATCCCATGATCCCTTTTCTTTTATGTTCCTTAGATGCTATCTCTTAAAGACTTCAATGTTATGGGACACCCACTCCTTAGTCTAGGTATGTGTGCCTTCTTTTCAAGGCAAGTATCCGAATCATCAATGGTCCACCTATACAGAAGAAGATTTTGGTTTTTATCCATCTATGCAAGGAAAAAAGGAGGAGAAATTGGCATGGCAGAAATTACTCACGTGTAACCACTTATGAGTCGGTGTAAGAAGACCAACATTGTCACTTTCGCCATATTCATCCCTAGGCATGTCCTTGGTCCTGATCCAAAAGGTATGAAACTGTACGGCTTTTGCATTTCCTGCAGATATACGTAAAATAATTGATCATTCCATAGCGACTCGCAGAGCAGAGGAACAACCAAGAGAAAGAAAGAGCATATTACATCAAATCTTGAGGGGTTGAATTTCAAGGGGTCCTTGTATAAATCTGGGTCGTAATGTATACAAGTTGCATCCACGTTAACATGCCATCCTTTCTTTATTTCATAGCCTGTGATTGCCATGGGTGCGCAGTTGATTAGTCATCATCATGGTCCAAGAAAATTGATAATTTTTTTCTCGTTGTGATTAAATTTTATCAAGAACGAAAGCATTTTATCGATGTCATCAGAGTGAATAATTTACCTTCAATTTTGGTGTCTTTGAGTGCAACACGAGGAAACCACAACAGGACATTGGACATTCTCAGTGTTTCCTTAATTACCTACAGCATACCCGAAAAGTGATATCGCACGGTGTTACCTTAGATAAAATCTTTTTACTGTTTTGGCTTCAATGGAATTTTGGCCACACAAAATAAGGTAGCTCATTGCATAGATTCAATTAAAAAAAGAAAAACCTGCTAGGCTGTGACTTGAATTCCCCTTGTAGTATCAAGTAATAATTGGGACAGTAGCCGAAGAATAATGACAATTAAAAAAAAAAAAAAAAAAAAAAAAAAAAAAAAAAAAAAAAAAAAAAAAAAAAAAAAAGGTGTCTGATTGGGTGACTACTTTATCTCACTTCACTACAGTATATATTGTAAACTATGTAATCATTTCACAACTTTTACTAGATATTCAGGTATAGGTCTGGGTTTTTAACCTTTTTACCATAAGCCATATCGGTGAGATCTTCAAGAGTAAGCGAAGCTCCTTCAGCCTTCTTTCTGGTTATTGACAGTTGTTCTTCCTGTAATTCCATATGAATCTAGTTATTTAATATATATAAATAATGTACTGCTGATAAAGTATTTCCTATTAATAATAACAATAGTATATGTTACTATAATATTTCCTCTCCTAAGACAAAAAGGAAAAATATTCTTGGCTGATTTTTCTTTTGAAATATGTTCCACATACACCCTAAAACTTTAGTTTCTATATATTTTTGGCCATAAACTCAAGTTCACTTCAATCCATTATTTTAACTGAAAGTATACAGTATCTCACCCTGAGCTTGTCCTGAACTTCTCTGTTGTTATCTAGAAACTTGACACTCCACATCATTGCTGCTGCTGTGGTGGTTTGTCCTGCAATTATGAGTGTCAAGAGATTATCCATAATCTCAGAGTCATCAAGTTTCTGAGTGGAAGGGTATGAATCTCTTCGCAGCATTGACTGCAGCAAGTCTTCTTGGGAATCTTCTCCCCTCCTTCGTCTCTCAATAATCTCTCTGAACCTTTGCATAAGCCTTCTACGTGCCTGCTTATAGCTATTGCTTTTAGTTCAAACATGCATAATAAACTTTAGTAACAAATATATATATATATAGCTCTGGTCCAATGTTAAAAAATTCCCATTCAAACGCAATATAAGTATAGCAGCCATTTATATATGTTACCATTCAAACGCAATATAAGTATAGCAGCCATTTATATATGTTACCTTGATGCCTTTATAGTATCTGGTGCCTGGAATCATCAGTGGAAAGGATAACATGGCATCAGAAACGGCAGTGCAATCTTGCTCAATTTGTCGTAACAATGAATACTCGGTGACGCTCATCAGCATGTCGCACATTGCATCAAATGTCATCTAATGTCAAACATTTTCAAGGGAGTTAGAAATGTTGATTTATATATGTATATAATTCTTTTTCTCATGCATCAACATTAATTGTAACACCTAACTACCACAAAAATCATTATCCAACAATTTTAATGTTTGGTTATTAGTGGGTGATATTTCCTCACTCAAAATGGAGTAATATTGTCCCAAGTGACATCCAAATATTGAAGCTCAAGCTATAAGCGACAATAATGCAAAGTAGTAATCCATCAGTTTACACAAGAACAGGTTGAAAAAGGATATAAAATCATATCAAAACACTGATAACAAAATTTTATTTATTAAAGATCAGATTGAAAATTATCAAATATATATATATAGAGAATAAAAGTAATAGTTCACCTTTTTTTTTTAAAAANTTTTTAAAAAAAAAAAAGTAAATATTACCAAACATTTTAAAATGTAACTTTTATTAAATTCTACTTTTACAGTAACTTTTTAAAAATTAAAAATAACTTCAGAGAACAACTTTTGAAAAGCACGACTAGATATTCTTCGTCTTTATTTTTTTCTTTGAAGGGAGATATTCTTCCCTTATAATTGATCTCTATTTGCAGCATTTTCTACTTTACTTGGATTGCTGACAGATTTTTAATGAATCATATTGCTAAAGCAGACAAGATATGAAAGGGTAAAAAGCTCCATTTTTACCTTCATACTGAAGTCCAGCACCTTGAAACTCTTCCCACTTGCTTCTAACTTTTGCAACCTTCCACATAACATTTTGTCAAATTTCTTGACAAATGAAGACAAAGAATTCAAGGAGAAAGGATCAGATAGAAGACGCCTTATTCGCTTATGGCTCTCAACCGGTACACAGAGCAAACTTTTCTCTCCTACGCAATCTGCCATTGATTTCACATAACCCTTGTTGAATTGCACAAAATCATTAGCAAATATAGTCCTTGCACCTTCAGTACTTGGAACATATATGTGGATCTTGCCAAATAACCTTGTCTTGAACCATTTCCCATGCCTACTTCAACCAAATCAACAAGTTATAACTAATGTGGTCTAAAAGCCTAGAAACAACTATATTTTGGTCTAAACATGTTTAAAAATACATTAATCATTACCAAAACAGTGAACTGTGCAATAAACTATCAATTATGATTTGTTTAATAATACTCATGTCATGTGACTATGAAAGTTATGCATTAATTAAGCAGGTAGATTAACCAAAGTCTAATTATTGGTCAAATAAACAGAATCAGTATTCATAAGAACAGATCTTTGTCTGGATATATGTGTGATGAATCTTAATATGTTATGTGCAGGATGAAAGGAAATTAACAAGATGTACTGAGAGACCTCAAAACCATGATTCAGAAGTTTATATCTTAAGGATAAATTAATATAAAGTGAGTTTCTCGAAAACAAAAATAAATATATCCAACACATCAACACAATAACGATGGAAATAAATTACTTACCATAATCGCCGGAGCCTGACGAAATCATAGCATCCTTTTGTACTATTAGCCGCTGAAAGAAAGGAAAAAGTTTCACCTACCAAAGGAATCCCCAGGCGCCCAGGTATGACTTCTCTCTCCTTTGATACTCTTTTCAAAGCTTTTGTCATTAAATACGTTGCTCCTACAGAGAACAGTGCAACAATGATTATGTCAAAGTACTTCTGCTCAAAGAATACAAGGTCCTCTCTTGATGGAATCAGCATCGTTTCCATTTTTATTACGGCTCTTTCTCAAAGCAATCGCGTTGTGAGCTATTGTTTAGTTCAGATGATGCTTACATTATTTTATATATACATAGGGTAGACGACGAGGTTACACAAGTAAAGACGCTTCGGTTAGTAAAATATTAAAATGTGGAGCATCTTGGGCAGGATTTCTAGTACAGAGCAGCAAGATTCTTATTAGTATAAGACAATCTTAAGTAGAAAACAAAAGGAAAAAGAACATAAAAGAAAGTAACTTTGACATCAGATTTTAACTATAAAAACAGGTAAATTTTGGTTGATGGACATTGTTCCTTTTGATAAAGTAGTGGATTATAGCCCAATGGTACATTTTGTTGCGCCAGCCACTATCGCCGAATGGAGTTGTCCGTTGTGACTCTGCTCATGCTTAAAATGATTGATCTTAACATTTTTGGTTCTAAGTGGAATAGTGATTAGCGTGTATTCTGATATCCAAAAGAAGTTGCAATGACCCACTTCGACCGGTTTAAGGATTTCTAGGATTCAAGTGTTATAAGGTGGTTTAATTAGGAAAGGAAAGGAATTTAATTGATATGATAATTCACATAATTAAGATAATTGTCTTATTCATGAATGCATGTGCAATGCTCCAAAATGGCCATTAAAGCGACAGAGGAGGCCCCCTTGCTTTCATGTTACACCACGTGTTTTCCAGCAGATAAACCCTAATTGATTACAAGTCTTTTGGTTGTACAATTTGGGCAATGCAAGTACATAAGTACATACAAGTGTAAACTGTGATGAATGAATCACTTGTATTCCCTATGGATAGCATACAAGATTGAGGCCGTTCCAATGGTTTGTGAATCAGAGTTAAAGTGCAGGAAAGGTTTGAAGACTGCTTCTGCTTGGAAATGAGCCCTAAAGCAGCTAGAGACCAATGGCTGTTACATTTACATTCAAAGGGTTTATTCTTTCAGAGTTTTGGGAATTTTCAATACTACTAGTTTCTCATTCTGTTCTTTAGTCTCCATAGAGGAATATAGCTTTTCATTCGTGTCTCAATATATCCTCAGCTTCAATAATTGTTACCACTGTGTACTCTATGTTTGTAGAATGTAGGATATGACAGTTCCAATAAAACTTAGTCCCCGATTGCACCAAAACGTCACTTTTTGAGATGTACATGTTTTGGGTTCGCTTCCGAAACGTGAAACGCGTTCTCTTCCCCGAAACACCAAGCTTTTTTTTTTTTTTTTTTG